>JAHKKF010382435.1:0-24206 GCA_019740295.1 Labeo calbasu | reverse complement strand
GTGTGTGTGTGTGTGTGTGTGTGTTTATTTTCTTATTTCAGATGTGTTTACTGAATGAAGGTGGATGTTTAGCATTAAACCCATGTCTGGTCCATATATGTATATGTATATATTTTCCTAACTATATATGTGTTATATATTGTATAAGTGCAACACTGTTTAGGCTAATTTGAACTCAATTTGTTTTTGGATAAAATACTCTAATGCAGTTTACGATTCCATCACTGCAACATAAATAAACAGGTCATATTTTTCAGTTGTTGTTATTAGCTTAAAGGACGCCTAAAAATAAATTTAGACGATTTGAGGGGATCATGTTTGAATACAGTAATTATGATGCACAAAACTTTTTTAAGAGAGAAAAAATACCATTCATATACATTGTGAGCCTCAAGTGAAAAGTTGTTTAAATATACTATTTACTAAAAATATTACTTGCATATCTTCACATCAAAGCGTTTGAATCACTGAACGCCAGAATTGGCAGTCTGTTTTCAGCTGTCATTTACTATGGCAATGATTCCAAACATTCTGTGTTTCATTTAATCCACACCCTCTGCAAACACAGATGCACTACTCACTACAGCCGTCACAAATACTAACAATATGCATGTCTTTTTCTGTTGTTATCTGTTGCTAAAACTATACTATAACACTGTATCTAAAAGAAGTTAACATCAGATTTATGCTGCAAATTTTAAACCGATAAAAGAGACCTCTGCAAAATATATACAGAACCATCCTCAAACTTCAACTCATCACTTTAATTACAGGTATTGCAGGCTGTGTGTTTTTATTTTGGTCTATAGTATAATTTTGTCCGTATTTGATACAGCGTTTCCGATAGCTCTCTGCCTCAATAGCGCATAGGACGTGATCTCTTCCATTTATGTGCTGAGTTCTGAGTCGCCATCTGTCGTATAGTCCAACTCTGCAATGTTTATCACTTATATGCTCGAACGGCGTCTCGCTTTTCATCACGGCTGTGCTCATAATGTCAATTTAATTCTCTTTATATTTTGTTTCCATTCACCCACTTATTTGTGTCAGAGTTTTCTACTATTTTCCCTCACCTATTTCTCGCTCTGTCTTTCTCTCTCTGGTGCAGTGCAGAAGTCTCTGTTTCTCTGATCACAGAGCGTTCCCGGGAATGCCAGTCATTCCCTTTATGTAGGAGATTTCTTACAAACATGTAGATATTTATAGAAATTATAGCACATACTTTTTCACTGCAATATTTTGTGCTTTCACATTCTACATTTTAGTTCACGCCAGCGTTCGTCGAATGTTTGATTTCTATGTTATATCTCAGGGGAGATCACAGGATCTAAAAATGTATTCTCGTACGACTCTTGCACATACATTCACATAAAAGCCCCCGTCTCTAGCTGTAATCTCTCCTTCACTCAATTCTGTGTCTGCTGTGATCGCCTTCGGTTTTTTTTTATAGGGCAGTGCTGCCTCCTTGTGAGTAGAGTGTGCCATTACAGGCTTTAAAGAGACGTACCTGCGTAGAGTTTCGTAACTACCTTTTTTAAATTTGTGGTGCATTTCATAGACCTGCACCTAGTCTATTAGAGCAGTGCTAAAAATGTTCTAAGTGAGCGTAAGTGGATCAACAGACGTTAATCCAACATGATGGATTTTTGGTTAGCCATCATTTTTCATGTCTTTCCCCCTCCATATGTCCTTTGGAAAATAGCTGGAATGCCTGTACTGGCAGATGGCAGCAGTGATATAAATATCTTACAAAAGGGCAGTGTGTGTGCGTGGAGATGGTCAGTGGTCACCAAAGTGGCATGGGTAACAGTACCCAAAAAGCTGTTGCCATGGAAACAGGGAGTGGGCTTTTTGAGATTGTGTTTTAATCACGTAAAAACAGTGATTGGATAGGAGGAACAGAACGGTTTGGGAGCACTGTTAACCCTCAAACATACAGAGCTTTACCCATCTCTGTATCGCTCACAGCTGACTAACTGCTGACTCAAGATATTTTGTTGTTTTATTTTTCATGTATTTAGTTGTGTCCATATTGCTAAATTTAAAAGTAATAACCGATGTTAGATTTCGCCGTGTGTCATTCTCAATGGAATCAGGCTGGAAAGAGTTAAAAACTTGTTTACTATAATCACAGTCTGAGCTGGAGGCTCTCGGCCTCACCTCATTGGCTGTTGCCAGGAGCTCACCGCAAGCTCACTGGCTGAGAGAGTGAGTAGCCCCTCCCATAGGTCTGACATTGTGTTATATAGAGGAGCAATGTCTCTTGATAACCCATTCTTACTTCAGTTCGATTTGCATGGATTTCAGTACACCAGTTGAGAGTGTGTAAATATGTTCCCACATAATCACGTTTTCTATCATCGGTTCTTATTTCTTCAACTATTTATATCCCGTCTCTCCTCTCCTGACGTTCGATTACCATCTTCCCACATACAGCGAGCGAGGCCCTGTTTTCACAACTTTCACAACTCCCTCCTCCCCTCGTCTCCATAGAATGACTCTTGTTCTATTTTTATTCGCCTGACTTGCACAGTTTCCCCTTCCCACCCATTTTCCCTCTCTTTTCTCAAACATTCCACGACCACTTTTTTCATCCACTCTTCAGTGTCTTTCTGGTATATAAGTAATGTGTACTTTTCATGCATAAATGCATTAATGTTATGTGTTTGTGTGGAAAATGCTACTGCATTTACGCTTACGGTTTCTCTGTAGGTTTTCTCCCTCACACACAAATCTTTCTCATTGTAGCGTGACTGTTTGTGAAGGGACTGGCTGATACTGGGCACAAGGCCAGTACCCCTCTGCCCCATACAAACAAACCAGTCACTGAACTCGGCATACACACGCATAAACCTACACACAGGCACGCTGACATTCAAAGGCGCCATGAGAGTTGTACACACTGATAATGGTGTTTTGGACAGTCACCTTTGCCTGTGACATAACCACTATCAGCCGATTCGCTGGTCAATGTCCTGACGGCAGTAACAGTGGTCACCAGGTTTATTCTCTGACCTATTTTACTGCACTCAACCAAAACAAAGTTTGCTGCGCTAGTAAGTTAGTAACATTAAACAAATAGTAAAAGATGGGGGGGGGGGGACATGTTACGTGAAGAATATTTCGCCACCTTTCTTCTCTCTCTTTTTATATCGCCTTAGATTATAAATGGTTTACGTAATGTTTGTGACGTATGTACAGCTGTATGGTCTCCAAGAAAAACCCTGCCCACTGACAAATCTCATTTTAAAAACCAAAGCCATACTCTTACCCTTACTTACCACTCCAGAGAACTGGTATAGCAGTTGAGTGGTGTTCAGTCCACACAAGCAAGAGCGATGTAGTGCATGGAAGTGAATCAGCTGTCCATCAGCACAACTGCGAGTGCGATATTGGTTTTATAAAACAGCTCCATAAGCTCCATTAAATAAATTAATATCAAACAACTTACATTTCATACAAAATCTGGCAGTTCCCTTACATAAAAGAAGCCAAAGCATCAAGCTTTGTGCGTCACCAAACACCGCACAGACAGAAAGCGTGTCTGAAACACTCAATGAACAGCAGAGTGATACAAACCATTACACTAAACATCACTCTTGAAACACAGCTCAGCCAATCAGATTCGAAGACTGGAACAAACTGTTGTATAATGCATACTACAGTGTTTTTGAAGTGAGAGGGGAACATGTGTGAAGTGTATTGTTACAGTAGAGCTTACTGTACTGGTATTGAGATCAGGGTTGCCAGGTTTTCACAACAAAACCCGCTCAATTGCTACTCAAAACTAGCCCAATCGGGTTACAGGGTTTTCCCTTGATAAAAAAAACACATTTGGAAGGGTAAAATACAAGCTTTTTGGTGAGGTTCCCATGCTATAATTTGCCTTCCAGGAGATAATTGTCATGTTTTTGGGGTCGCTTCAACCCACGGACATGAAAAACAACCCTTGGCAACAGTGTTAAAGTAGCTCGGCTCCGCGGGAAAACCGCAGACTTGGCAACACTGATTGAGATCAGTCTGCATTTGTTGATAAAGCTGTCATATTTTGACACCTTGATTGCAGATGTGGATATGTTACACACACAGTGTAAAGTAAAAAGCGATTTTATGGCCAAATTTAAATTCAATGTATTTTAATTACTTAAAATAAGTTTTTATTTGTTAAACATGGATAAATAAAATATCAGTAGAAGGTTTTCACTTACGTCACATTTGGTCAGTTGCCTGAATGCGTGGCCATATTGGAGATACTCGAATGTAAACAACTGCATGGATTGCACGGTTAATGTACTACTGAATACGTTGTTCTGCTAATTTATCCTGTCTAAACCACAGAAAAAACACGTGGAAGCTGCTAAATCATATAGACAAGGACTTATTAACTTTAGTTTGTCAAAACATTGCACAATTTTCTGCTTACTAAGTGGTAAAGATACGCATGAGCAGTATTAATCAAGATATTAGCCTAATATTTCACATACCTGACTCGAAATGATGAGAACAAACACGAATGTTGTCAAGATTCTTGCCCTGGAAAACCTAATTAACTTTGGCCAACCACAAACGCCTTTTCTTGATTTATTGTAAGTCTTGTCAGTCTATAGTACTCCAAATGTTTTCTCGTTCTGACCGATTAGTACAGCCCAAAATATGATTATAATTGACCATTTTCAGCAGCAGAAATCAGCAAAATATGCAAGTTCGTTCGGTTCAGTGGCATTGTTTACATTCAGTGCCACCAATATGGCTAATGGATGATGCGTCGTGAAAACCTTCTACGGTTTGGTCAGATACCTGGATGTGCGGCCATACTGGAGATACTCAGATGTAATCGACAGCATGGATTACGCGGTTAATGTACTACTGAATACGTTATTCTGCTAATTTATCCTGTCTAAACCACGGTAAAAAACGTGGAAGCTGCTAAATCATATAGAGAAGGACTTAGTAAGCAGGAAAGGGCGCAATTTTTTGACAAACTAAAGTTAATAGGTGATAAAGATATATACCAGCAGAATTAATTAAGATATTAGCCTAATATTTCACCTGTCTGACCGGAAATGATAAGAACAAACACAAATGTTGTCAAGATTCTTGCTTTGGAAATCCTGCTTCAGTTTGGCCAACCACAAATGCCTTTTGTTCCTCAGACAGTTTTTTGCAATCTTCTCATTGATTTGTTATACCTTTTGGCAGTCTATAGTACTCCAAATGTTTTTCCCGGTCTGAACGATTAGTACAGCCTAAAACATGACTATAACTGACGTTTTCAACAGCAAAATATGCAAGTTTTTTTTTCGGTTCAGTGGCATTGTTTACATTAATTGCCGCCAATATGGCTGATTGATGATGCGTCGTGAAAACAGGCTATTCGTCTGTTTGTAAAGTTCTATTAAATAAATGTAATACGTGTGTTTTTGGCACCCTCTTTTTTAAAATGGCCACATTACATTTTAACTTACGTTTTGAAGGGAGAGGTTTGTCCAGCTGATGTGAGGATTCATGTCACATGCCTTTAATTTGTCCTAAAATAATACATTCGTTGTAACCCATAATAAACCAAACCCTGCAATATATAATATCTGTTATGACACGCTGCCCGTTAGAGTAGCGCGGCAGCTTCAACGTCACAGTGGGACCAACGATCACGGGAGCTCACGTAAAGTTATGCCCCAGATTTTTTTGTCGTGTTAAATATTTATTAGCTCGTTTTTCAGCCGCGGCCAGTGAGACGCCGAAAGCCAAATCCGGATTTGCATATGACTGACATTCCAACGCAGGCTCCCACCAATCAGCGTGTCGGATTGTCTTACGATAGGTTGCGTCGTAGACCAATCTAAGAAAGCATTCGGAGAGTAAAAGGCGGGTCACGGGCTGGGCGAGGTTGACACGCTGATAGAACGAAAGAGGGCAGCCTACTATACAACAGGAGGAAGAGGGAGGGAAAGAGAAAGAAAGAACGGCTTTGCGAAGCGAGAGAGGAGAGCGAAATCGAGGGAAGAGTCGTGGCCAATTGAATGATGTTATGAGACAACGACTTCTTTACTACGAACGCCTACGGAGCGAGCGGAGAGAAGCGCGTAACGTTAATCGGCCGACGCGGATCGGAAAGTGACCCCGCTGCAGGAGAACCGCACTGGACTTTAGGGGCTGTTATTACAATTCAGACCCGTCATTTCATCACAACAGCACTGCGCCGGATCACCTCGGTCCAGCTTTTCTTCCCTGTTTTGTATTTCCCCGCCGTTGCCCGTAGCGGGTTAGAGCACGGCGGAGTTTGACCGTTTCGCGCAGTCATCTCTTAGTGGATTTCTTACGAGTTTGGCGATTGAGCCGAAGGCGAGGAGTTTACTGCACGATTAGCCTTTTGGATGAGACTCTTTGGGGCTGGGGTGTGTGCGAGGGAGGGGGTGTCGGAGCAGGCATTTAAAACGAGAAGTCGCTGCAACTAAAATTCGTGCGTCCTTTTTAAGCCTGAACGAGATCAAAATAAAACTGTGGTGAAAGGAGAGCGGGACAAAACGATGCTTTCTGTCTTTAGGGATAGAGGATCAGCGTGCGGTTGTACAATCTACAGTGGTTTCGTTTTCTTTGACATGATATGAGATGCTGCTATCATACTGGATCTAGTGAAAAGTAGAATTGTGTGTGGTAGAGTAGTATTTACAGCAAAACATAGAGCATTTCAATGACAGGAGGATTAGTTCAACGGTTTTTTACTAACGTAATTACAACAGTGCTACTACAGTGTAACTAATGATTGTTGGTCTGGAACACTGCACAGGTGTTGTTTGCTTACTGAAACCAGTTGTCTTTCTTACTCGAGACCCCTGGCTTTGGTAGTTTCTCCCAGCCAGACGCGGTCGTCTCTTCCCCTTTTTAAAAATCTGGGTGTTTTCCGTGTAGTGCTGCTAACTACAGTTTTGCGGCGTGACATGAGGACAGGTTCTGTTGTAGTGCCCGGCGGTGCGGATGCGAGACCAGGGGCGTTCCCGAGGGGACGGACTCATCTGGAACTGTGCTGCTGAAACCAGGTCCGGATCTCCCGAATGCAGCCCTTAAACCAAAGTAGCAGTACAAAATGAGTCCGGTTACTGCTTGTGCACCGGGCAGGATGTAATTATGCGTTTGTCAATCAGAGATTGAGTTGAGATCAGATGTGAAACAGGATGTGCACTGACAACCAGAGAGAATAATAGTGACCACGTGAAAAAGACAGATGTGTATTACATGTGGCCTTTTATTCTTAAGCATTTGATACGTATCATTTCCCCGCCTGAGATTGCATTTCGTTAATCTTTTTAATAGAAAATCGCTTCCGTTGTGTGTCGCAACCCAAAGAATAAATTACACTCGTACTGCGGGTGTGCATAGTAGCACCATGACCATGCTAACCTGCTAATCTGGCAGATCGGGCTTCCCATTTTCACGACGATTTAACGTTTTCACGCGTTAGGCATCGTTTATTTGATGCCCGCAGTGCTCTTTGATTTTTATAACCGTATTTAAAAGTTTTTTATTGCCAAACTAGTTATTAATCGTGATATTGTACATGTAAATCCCCCTGGGCTGAGGTGAGCTCAGGTCGCGGACTGTTGCACTACTCGAGCCCGAGGATGACCGAGAGGCCTACTTAACCCCTTCATCCCCGCAGCTATCCGTCAATGTAAACAAGCTCAGACGAGGAGGGGGCAAACAGGACCAAAAATAAACTACATCATCCAAATAAAACCAAACCCGTTTCCGCATTTCGAACCTCAGCAGTGTGCATACTAGTAACTGTGTTTACGACAGTGTTTTAACGCCAAGATCGTCATTTGTTATTATCTGCGCGTTCCTGGAGGTGGAACGGCGCTTTACGCTCTTCTGTGCGGTACCTGATAGCACGCTGTCATCATTTTTACTACAATATGATCTGGTGTCTGAGCCAAGAAATCTGAGAATACAGAAAGACGTGATACTGAACTAAAGATCAGTGTGACTGAACGACGGCATGTCATTACCAAGAACATTTGGTACCAACATGAAGAAACTCCAGTAGACGGATGCTGGCAGCATCGATTATGGCCGCTTATTTTCATCGCTGGACTCAACAACATCACCTGTCTGGGAGCAGCATCATGTGGATATTTCATTTTTAATCGCAAGGACTTGTTTTACTTTATATCAGATGAACGTTTGAATCAGTACCTCTATTTAATAGTACATGTTTGTGAAGTTTTTCTGTAAAAAAAAAGTATTTCAAGCCTCTTACTCAACCATGTTTTCATCGGAAAGCCCGCAGTATCTTCGCCAAGGACTCAGCATGTTTGGTCAGTCATTATTACTCAACGTGTCTGATGTTGTTTTTCTTTATAGCAGGACTTTTGCGGCTGAAATACAGTATCTCTAGGTAGTTTCAACTGCAGCAGAAAATAACTGCACGAACAGCCTGTTCCCGAATCATATTATTTTAGAAATGACTGTTTGGCGCCAAATACTGCCTGCTTAATATCAGTCGGAACAGTATGTTCATGCACTTACTGTACGTCTTTGTTAATCTGTTTTCGTGATGTGAAACAATATTGTGCTGCAGCAACTTGAGTTTACTTTTATAATATTCAAATATTCATGATGGTCTGATAACAAATAGATTTCATAAATAAGGTTAAAGATGCAAAATGTTTTGGTATTCTTGCTCTCTCTCTTTTTGTCCGTTTTGATGCCTACTTGGTATTTATTTTGATATCATAGAGAGTGATAATTATAAATAATTACTGAGACTGCATATGCATCTAGTCATTTGTATGGCTCATCAGGCTGTGATTTTGGTGTTGATATGAGTTATTACTTGGTGTTAATACTGGCTAGAATGAATGCTCTTTTATTTTCTCCCGTAGTGTGGACTAATGTTGAGCCCAGATCGGTTCCAGTGTTTCCTTGGCATTCATTGGTCCCTTTCCTGGCACCCACCCAATCAGATCCATCGGCTCAACCTGGTGAGGGCCAACAAACTGTCAGTCATCCGCAGACAGCTTCTCTAAAGAAAGGTAATTTAGCTCATACAGACATTTGTCTGAATCCAAAATTAGCTGAAATCATCTAGAGGTTATAAAAAAATACTTACGGTTGATATTAAATAAATTCGGAAGCATATTTCCCGGGATATCCCGGGGGCTGTTATGTATTTGGCCTCTCCTGTCACATCTGCAGTGACTCGCTGTAACTCTAGCCTCTGTAATTTAGCCATTACCCAGTGCAGCGATTGACCTCAGAGGTTGCCAGATTGAAGGGATTCATTAAAGATGCTGTAATGAATAACCTGTCTTTCTCTCTCAGAGTCTCAGAGCGGGTCAGTGCTGAAGGAGATTATAGAGGGAGCACCTAACCCTTCCTCACGCCCCGCTCCCTCCGCTGACGAACTGCCCCCGGAGAGAGAGAAGGATGCGGAGCGAGAGAGACCTGACAGTGAAACAGAAAGTGACGTGGATGATCCGTGAGTGGTCTAGTGTGTGTGTGTGTGTGTGATGCGTCATTTTCTGTTTGAATGTGTTTTGTAGCTGGTGTGTGGAAAGAGCTGCATAATGGCACCACAAAGACAGAGAGAACAAAAGCATTCCACTTTCTCCTGTGTCTGTGTATGAATGACAGCAGCAAACCAGAGGCAGTTTACATTAATGAACTGTCATCTGAATACACTTCCCTCACTTGTTTTTCTCTCTCCCTTATGAATCACATATAAAATTCAGCTCGCTTTATAATCATCAAGTCATCTAGTACAGTTCCTGCTAAATGTGCTCTGCACATTAAGCTTATTGTGTTATCTTCGCATTAAGGTGTTATTGACATTTGTGAAGCATCCATCCCTTTAATATTGTACGCTGGATATTACAGACGTGTTAAAGCTCTGTGCTTTCTGTTTTGGCGGTGGGCTGCAAAGCAGTAGCTCATCGACACAGTGCATTGCAGTTTTCAGTAATTGGCTCGGTGCATTCTGCTGTATTGTTTCATGGCACAGTGAAGGGCCCTGAGGGTTGCGAGGGAAATTGGTGTATCTTTTGAGCCTTTTTTTGGGACACAGTAGCTATACAGTCATGACTGTGTAATAGTTAGATAATAGATAAATCCATCTTCAAAATTAGGTGCATGCAAGTAGTAATATATCATCGTAATGTCTGTGCAATTATTAAAATAACTGGCGTGTTGTTGATGATGCTGTGGTGGCCTCACACTTGTTAAAAATAGGCAGCTGTGATCAAATGCTTCCTTTGTATTGATGCTTGTAGTGTGAGAAATAATGTTCCTTGTTGTGAGCAAGAATGAAAGGTTGTTTGAGAGTGAGCTGTTGTGCGTGTTTAGCAGAGGTAGATTAATGCATGATGCTGAATCCCCATTGATTCTTCTCCTCAATTAATATGTCATATTAACTGCCATTTTTGTGTATAGGTTTTTCCCTGGTGTTCTTCCTGATCCGCCAATTTCTGCGTCTCCTGGAAAGCGTAGATCTCAGTCCCTCAGTGCACTGCCCAAAGATGACAAAACGAGTCCTGGAAAGGTACAAATTTACACATACTTTTTAATAAGACTGTTTAATGTTTTTGAACATAGTATCTTATGCACACCAAAATTTATGAGATCAAAAATACAGTAAAAACAACAGTATTACTGTATTGTTACAATTTAAAATAACTTGTTTTCTGTTTTAATATATTATATTATATTATATTATATTATATTATATTATATTATATTATATTGTATTATATTTATTATAGCCATTACTCTAGCATTCAGTGTCTGTGAAATCAGTTTAATTTTTGTGGGGGTTTTTTTCCATTTTAATTTCTTTTGGTTTGCATTTTTCATTTAAAGAAGTTCACTTCCAAAACAAAAAATTACAGATAATTTACTCATCCCCTTGTCATCCAAGATGTTCGTGTCTTTCTTTCTTCAGTCGTGAAGAAATTCTGTTTCAGGAATTGTTCTCCATATAGTGGACTTCAATGGTGCCCACGAGTTTGAACTTCCAAAATGCAGTTTAAATGCAGCTTCAAAGGGCTCTAAACGATCCCAGCCAAAGAAGAAGGGTCTTATCCAGCCAAACGATCGTTTTTTTTTTTTTCTAAATTACAATTTATGTACTTTTTAACCTCAAATGCTCGTCTTGTCTAGCTCTGTATTCCGGGTCAAGACGGTTTAGGGTATGTCGAAAAACTCCCATCTCATTTTCTCCTCCAACTTCAAAATCATCCTACATCGCTGCAGAAGTCCTGACCCAGTGTTTACAAAGTGAACGTGCAAAGAAGGTCAAACGGCCTTTACAAAAAAAGGTAAAACAGCAATGTTGGACGATTTTGAAGTTGGAGGAGAAAATAAGTACACAGAGAGCTAGACAAGACTGAGGTTAAAAAGTATATAAATTGCACTTTTTTTTTTTTTAGAAAATAAGCAATCGTTTCATTAGATAAGACCTTTCTTCCTCGGCTGGCATAGTTTAGAGCCCTGTGAAGCTGCATTTAAACTGCATTTTGGAAGTTCGTTGAAGTCCACTATATGGAGAACATTACTGAAATGTTTTCCTCAAAAAACAGAATTTCTTTATGACTGAAGAAAGAAAGACACGAACATCTTGGACGACAAGAGGGTGAGTACATTAGCTGTAAATTTTAGTTCTGGAAGTGGACTTCTCCTTTAACTTAAAAATTTAAATTCTATTTTAAGTTCTAGACTCTGTTTTAATGGTCAAATTAAAAAATATAGTAAGCAAAAAGCACGTCCAGTTAATTGAAATCATGAACGATTTATTAAAATGAATGTTTACTTTTTTTCCTCAAATTCAGTTTTATTTTTCTCAAATTCTTTGTTTTTTATTAATTGTTTGGATTTCATTTTAATGGTTTCATAAAAATTTTAGTGATCAAATGTATCTATAATTAATTGATTTTATTTTAGAAAAATGTTATTTTATTATTATTTTATTTATTTTTTTTAGAAATTCTGTGTTGTGTATTTACATTTTTTGGGTAAATTAATTCTGATAAATAATTTCTCTGGTAAATATTCCTTATATGATATTTTTATTACAATTTCAGTAGTAGTAGTAGCACTATAATGACATTAAGTAATATATTTCTGTCACAGTTTCTTCAAGTTAAACCAGACTCTTATTTTGACGGGTTTCTGTAAAGACCTGTATGATGATAACTTTTCTCACAAGAAACATTAAAATGCTCATGAAGTGACTCTCAAAGCAGTTCTAGAGATTGTTAATGTTTATGTAACTATAAATTGAGGTGGCAGAGGCTGAAAACACCACTAGCATCACGCGCACTATAGTATATGTGTAGTAAATGAAACCGTGTGTCTGTGCCATTCATTCACACAGAGACACGCAAAACATGCAGGATTCATATTTAAATAGTATTTTGGTGGCTTAATATTCACAGACACTAGTCCATATAGTCCATAGTCCATTTGGTAAATTCCATGTTATACAGTAAATTCAGTTTTTATGACCGGATTCCGCAATTCCGTCCATGTTTTCCACATTACGTAATTCATAGTGCCCTAAATATGCTGATTTAGTGCTCAGGAAACATGCCTTATTATTATCAATGTTGAAAATGTTCTCCTTAATACTTTTGTAATAACTATGGTGCTTTTTTTCAGGATGATGAATGGAAAGTTCAAAAGAACAGCATTTATTTAAAAAAGAATTGATTAAAAAGGCTTTACTGCTACTTTCAATCAATATAATGCGTCTTTGCTGAATAAGACTTAATTTCTTTACAAAAAAATTATATTGACCTGAATTTTCCATTGGTAGTGTATCCTTGTGTGAAAGCCTCCCTCTCACAGACACATTTACTCACTCCTCATTATTTTTTCATTTTACAGAGGGAGAAAGACCACATCCGAAGGCCCATGAATGCGTTTATGATCTTCAGCAAGCGGCATCGTGCTCTGGTTCACCAGAGACACCCAAACCAGGACAACCGCACTGTCAGCAAGATACTTGGAGAGTGGTGGTATGCTTTGGGACCCAAAGAGAAGCAGAAATACCATGACCTCGCATTTCAGGTTACTGGAACTGTCTTGCACTTGCGGATGTGCACATTTAGACACCTGAATAACCATCATTAAGTCTTTCCAGCCTCCATAAATGTTTCTGTCAATCATTCACAGGTGAAGGAGGCACATTTTAAGGCACATCCTGACTGGAAATGGTGTAATAAGGACAGAAAGAAATCCAGCAGCGAGGGACGTGGTGTTCCAGGGGGCAAAGACATCCGCGAGAGAAGCATGTCAGAAACCACAGGTGTGGAACGGGACAAGAAGTGCAGATTGTCACTATGCACAGTGTTATGGATGGATTTTATGGTGGTATATACATGGATTATAGTTTCACAACTTGTACACATTTAAAAAAAATGTTATCTAATTGGTTCAATATTTTAGTCTTTTTTTAATATCTGAAAAGATTTTGCTTCAGGATTCAGCAACAAGGGTTTTTTTTAGCTCGCAATTTTTGTTTTTTGCGTCAGTAAGGTTTAGCTACTAATTTTATATTTATAATCAATATTTCTAGGAAGCTCCAAGACGGTGGTGAATTAAAAAATGATGGCATACTTAGTAGAACATTAGTCCGGTTTGTAGATTGTCCTTTTGTCAACTCATTCTTACTAATTATTTAGACTATGATGACTTTATTCATGCCCAAAATGAAAATTTTGTCATTAATCACTTACCCCCGTGTCGTTTCAAATCCATAAAAGCTTCGTTGGGAACACAATTTAAATAAACCTTTAAGAAGGAGTAAAAATGCAGTTCCACCAAAACCTCTGAATTTGCCAGCTAGATAATTTTACCTTTATATTTTTAATGTTGACAACCAGATTTGCAAGTGTGGAACGTAGGTTTATTGATTTATTAAGAATGATTGTCTGCAATATTTACCCACCAGTTATTTATCCTTAAAAGAAAAATATTAATTTGGCATTTGTGTTATCTTGCATTGGTAACAGGGGTCTACAAGCTTTCCTGGTTGTGGTTGCCAGATGCCAAGAGTTTAAATCCCCCAGTCAGAGATTTTTTTCTTTTTTTTTTTCTTCACTTTTTTTTTTAGGATAGGACAGTGTAGAGGAGACAGGAATTGAAGGAATTCAGGAATTGAATTGATCGAGAAAAGTCCTTGAGCCAGGATTCGAACTCGGGACGCTCGGGCATCTCTATTGAGATATGTGCTTGAATAAAAGTGTAATACAAGGTCTTTTTTCATCCATCCGGTTGTTTTCTGCAACTAAATCTGTGTGTTTGCTATCCTAGTTGCCGAATTGTACTTATGTAAAAGTGCAATTATTAATATAAATTATATTTTTGAGCAAAAGAATGATGATTAACTGTTTAATCATTATCATGCAGCCCTAGTGAAAGCTTTAAAAATTTATATATGTGATAAAGAAATGTAAGATAAAGTGGCAGTTAGGGCAAGTGACAGTTTCATCTCGCACATCGTTATAGAATGCAAAAGTCGGGTTCCAGAAGTAAAAATTCCAATAAAAATATTTACTTCTGTAAGGAAACTGATTTTTAACATTAACTTTTAAGGACAGTGCTCTATGAGGTTGTTCATCTAAATATATATGCTTTTATTGAAGACATCAGTTTGACACTTTTTAAACAATCATATTTAACAGCACAGTGCCTGGTGGAAAAACTACCCATGATTCGGCAGAGAAATATCCACCAAATAGAGAACCACGGCTAGCAAACTGCACCAAAGTGACTCAGCAACTGTCCCCTCCCATGAACCACTGTGAATGATGTCATAGATTCATGTAAAATGTTGTTTCTATATATGTTAATGAACATTTTTAAATCAGTAGATGTATCTTTTTCTATGTGCTTGTTTATCACAATGCTTCATGGGATTGTAGTTGTTTCCCTCTTTGAAGATGTACATTTGAATGTTATGATTCACCTTGTAGCTGGTTGGTTTGGTTTGTGGATTGTAAGGCATTCACAAAGGCTTTTTTTAATCCCTGTGGTAAAAATGAATGAGGAAAATACCTTCATAACCAAGGCTGCTGTGGCCTGTTGCTTAGTTTTTCCATTATGAAAGCACAAAATAATATCTATTTTGTGTCTAATTCAGAACCTCCATCTGTGTCAATGGGAATGGAGCTCAAAGGAGTGGGGCCTGGCATGGTGAGCGTGTCAGAGCGAGTCGGGGGTGAGGGACATGGCCAGTTGCCTCGTCCTCGTGCCTTCTCCCAGAGCGCCATGCACAATCTGGAGAGGAGCGATAGAGGCAATCCACAGGCACTCGCTGAACTCGCACAGGTATTACACGCACACTCGTGCAAGTGACACATTTTCGGAGATTCATGCTCAACTTACTCTTCCTGTATTTTTAGATGTGTGGTGATGGTGGTCAGGTTGCAGGGCGGGGTGCTCTATCTCAGACACAGAGGGGGGTAAGTGAGGACATGACAAGCGATGAAGAGCGTATGGTCATCTGTGAAGAAGAGGGGGATGATGATGTGATTGGTGAGTCAGACTTCATCATCTAAGATGCTTTCTCAGGTCCCATAAGGGTTTTCTAAAAATAAGTTAGTAAGTGCTGATGTCATTTCTGTCATCATGAATCCTTTTGTGTTTATTGGTTATTGTGGCATTCTGTTGTAACAGTCATTATTGTGTGTCATGTGTTATTCAGAGGACTCGTATCCGGGCAGCTCTATTGACTTGAAGTGTAAGGAGAGGGTGACAGACAGTGATAGTGAAAATGGATCTGGAGATGAAGGAGAACGCAAGGTATCATCTCGTGTATTTAATCTGTTGGTCTGTCCGTGTTGATCTGTACAAAAATGTCACGCTTAAAGGAATAACTTGCCCAAAAATGAACATTTTGTCAGCATTTACTCAGCCTCATGTTGCTCCAAAATACACAAAAGATGAAATATTAGAGAAATTATGCTTTTCCATATTGTGTAAGTGGATGATTTATATTGTTAAATTCTAAAAATATGACATTTGTGTTAGATTTAAGTCTAACATTTGAGAAAAGGAGCTTAATGTAGGATGTAGTTATTCACTGATAGAACCTCATTCTGCTGAAGCTCTTGAATCTCATTCTCACTTGAGATCAATTAAAAAATGGCACCTTTGGACGTGTCACACCAGGTCATTGACGTCATTGGTGCCAAATGTCGTTAACTTGATTAAGTAAACTTGATTGCTGTGTTTGAAAATATTAAAGGGATAGTTCACCAAAAAATGAAAATTCTGTTTAATTATTTACTCACCTTCCTTTCGTTCCAAACCCGTAAGACCTTCATTCATCTTCGGAACACAAATTAAGATATTTTTGATGAAATACGAGAGCTGTTTCTGAGCTTTTCTGGTCCAGAAAGGTAGTAAGGACATCGTTAAAGTAGTCCATGTGACATAAGTGGTTCAACCGTAATGTTATGACGCTATAAGAATACTTTTCATGCACAAAGAAAACTAAAATAATGACTTTATTTAACAATTTCTTTTCTTCCGTGTCAGTCTTTGACAAGCGTTCACGAGAGTACCACAACGCATGACTGTAGTTCAGCATCAGTGAACAATAACTAAAATTACAGTCTGTACAAATCTATTGTTTGGCTACAAAAGACTTGGAATATAAAAAAATAAGTCAAATAGCCTATGAATTGTCCTTTGTGAAGTCTGGCAATATACATCAGTATCCACCAGAGCGTATGAAAATGAGAAATACAGGTTTTCAAATGGTTTTTTACGTTGTTTCAAACTAGGCTTCACATAGCAATTTTAGTCTGCGCTATGGTGTTTATCAAACAAACTCATCGGTTAGCCAGTGTTTTTCCCAATATGAAAGACATTTGAACCTCACATCATAAAAAAATAAAAAAATAAATAATTCCACTGCATTGACTGAATTCTGATGTCCATGTTGGTCTGAACCGATGCATTAACAACCGTTCATTCAAATTGAATTCTTTTCCCGCCAAACTTTTCTGTTATTCTGAGACAATGTTTCCTTGCCAGACACAGAATTTTCTGTGTCTTAACTGTTACACATGCTATTACACATCTCTTGAAAATCGAGTGTGCCGATGAAAACACAGACGAGATAGACGCACAAACGAGCGATCTCATATGTAAGCATATGCATATGAAAAATAATGTGATCATCAGAGCTAAACAGGTTTACTTATAGAGTTGTTTTTTTCTTAATTAGGTTTACTTATGTTAATAAAGGTTTTTGCATAAAAAACAAATATGTGGAAAAATTATTATCAACCTTCATTACTCTGTCTAAAACAACCTGTTTTAAGGGGCGTGTCTTGTCAGTAATTGGCCACTGTTATGATTGGCTAACACCATTGCATAGAAAACAGTATCAATGCCCCACTCGCTCACTATTGCATGTGAGTGTTTTGACAACATGATCAAAATAAAACGGTAATTTCCAGACAAAGCATTATGAAATCATTTTACTTACCGTTTGTGATGCAGCTGCAGTCAGATCTAGTACCGCTTCATCTTTCAACAAATGATTCTTTGCGAACTCTCCATGACACTGTGCGTCGTTTACAAACAACATGCTCCAAACAATTCTCTGACACGATCCCGGATGCCATTTTAAAAGAAACTATTCACGTATTTCTTACGCTGGGATGCCTCTGATATCTGTACAAAGACGCGAACAACATGTTTAAACCAAACGCGTCAAAGCGAACGTTCTTTCACTCCATTTGTCCTATTGACTGTCAGAAAGCCAACGCGCTTCTGTATACTGTATCCAGTGTAGACAAGATAGTGGCAGTGATTGTACTTTCTATTTCCTTTTGAAGCGACACAACACTCTCATTTTAGCGTAAACAAGTGTCAGCCATTAAGAGACTGAACGCCAGTGGGCGTGGCCTATGGTGAGAAGATGACTATTCGTCGATGTCTTGTTCTGGAGGCAATGTTTATGCAAACAACTACGTCCGGGTGATGTTACCCTGCAACTTGGATCCAAACGAGCCATTTTCTAAGGGTTATTACAAAAATGGATATTTTAAGTTATGAAACTTGCAGGATGTATTAAGCATACATAGATGTCTTCTATGTCAAAAGATCAAGGGAAATTTGGTTTCTCATGTCATGAGCCCTTTAAATGTTTTTGCACTACAAATTCATCTGGGTGTGAACAGGCCTTAACATCTTTAATGACATTGGCATGAGTAAATGATGACAAGGTTTTGGTGACCTGTCCCTTGATGAATATATTCCCACAAAATAGTGAAATGTAGAACACTTTGCTCTCTGTAGAACTAGAAAATTGCTTGTGGTCCTTAAGCAGTTTTCCTATGTTAATTATTAATGAAGTTTACAGAAGGCTATTACACAGTATTTGTATTAACTGGTAAAGGATCTGTGTCATTGCATGTGCTTCTTGTCTTTGGCTAATTTGTGTTTTCCTTTTTTCTCTGCTGCTTTCGGCATCAGAGAGTTTTTGCTCCCGTGATTTGCTCCTCGTCTTACGGCCCTGGACACGGTCGGAGCGTGTCTCTCTCCTCCTACCCCACTTCCAGACGCTTTAGCGATGCTTCCTCAAAGAGAAAGCGAACAGTGGAGGGAGGTGATGGAGAACGAAGGGAAGGTGAAGGAGGAGGGTCTCAGTCCTCAGCGGGTCAGTCCATCCTGGTCAGCTCTGGCGGGGGAGTGTCTTCAGTGCTAGGAGCGGTGAGAGTGGCGTCCACTGTTGTCACTAACGTGGTGCGTCCTGTGGTGAGCACACCGGTGCCAATCGCCAGCAAGTCCCCACATGACCGGAAACCCGCTCCACCACAGACGCAGCTTCTCATTGGACCTGGTACCACAGGAAACCCAGCAACAGCTTCAGCTGGAGGGGGTGGGTACTATTCTTCATCATCGCCCAATCCTGTTAGTGCATCCGGAGCTCAAGGGGGGCTGGTGACCAATCTAGTTTTGGGAGGTACATTCCAAGCCCCACCCGCTGTACAGCTTGTCACACCCCCTCCTCCACAAAACCCAGCTTCCCCGGCATCGGCCCCACTTGCTCATAGTAACGGTCCACTTCCCCTGCCCGTTCTGCAGTCGCACATTCTCCCCTCCGCCTCAATAGCACCCTCATCAGGCCAAAAACCCATAACACAGGTCCAGTACATTCTCCCTACCCTCTCTACCAACAATCCCAAGAGCCCCTCCCCTCAGCAGGCCAGTCAGCCAACCAGTATCTTCACCCTACCTACAGCTCTACCCACTCACGCCTCGTTGGCCAACGGGAAGCAGTCGGGATACGTCTCCAGTCCTGCTGTGGGTGTAGTTAGCCCAGGAGCCAGAGGTGAGGATGCATACTTTTTAAAAATACACTGAGTGATCAAAACATTAGAGAATAATAAAACATGTGTCAAATGTCACCATATTAATGCTCTTCCATTTAAAAACAATTTTCTACTTTCACCTGTTAAATACCTGTTAATTGCGAAAATGTACAATTTCAGTACAAATGATTTTTTTGTATTGCTACCATTTACACATCAGCATGAAATTGTCAGTAAATATTTGCAATGTATTTTGCTTAGATTGAGCAAATCCACTCCACTGTAAAGAAGTTAGCAAAAATGTACTTCAGTTTTGATGCAAATGCTTGGCATATGTGCTGTGTGGTTTAGAAACAGGTGATTTTAAGCCGTTAAAATGCAATCAGCAGTAAAAGAGAACTTTTTTCTATATACACGCTGCCTGAGAGACAGTTTCTGAGACCTTGCAAGGTTAAAAACACACACTTGTATGTGTCAAAATACCCTTATTTGCAAGTATCCTCGTAATAAGTAATTTAGTTCTTAAGTGAAAGTAAACAGCTGAGAGAGAAAACACATGTCTAACAGTATATTGGATCCAGGCAGCTCTTAAAGTGACAGCAGTCTAACATTCCTGCCTCATTCACATTCATCAAACAACAAAAGAGAGAAATTCTCTCACTGCTCTTGACCAAATCCAGGGGATCTACAGTGCAACCATTTCAGAAAACTACTGCGTGTGACTATGAAACAACATTTAGGAGCACCAGTGCGACTGACCCGATTAGCATTGTGTTTGCACTGAGGGGAGCTTTAAAGGTTTCTGCGTGTTTTTGCAACGTTAAGTAATGTATCACAGACATATCTCACGAATCCTTTCAGAAATAAAGTGTAGACAGTTTGTAAATAAGAGACTCATTGTGCAGTGTAGAGAGCTTTGTTGATTATAATGAAACTTTCTTGATGAACTAAGATGAGTGACATTAAATGATTTTTAAGCGAGTTTGTAAATGTGATATTGATTTAATACAACAGTTAAATAAACAAGAAATTAAATGATAAGTTACTATTAAATAGTTTGCAACGAAGTCACAACTGAGCCGCTGCACATCTCCATTCAAACACTGCGGTGTTTTGTTTATGAATGAATGTGCGATTTAAAACGAATCTAGCGAGTCAGTGATTCAGTTTCCCATTCATAAGGACAGTCACTTGCTTTATTCCTGAATGAATCAGCCGTTTGAACGAATCACATCAATGAATGATGTAGTGATAAAATCAGTGACTTGCCTACTGGCAGTTTTAGTTTCATTTTTAAAGTATCTTTTTAAAAATTTAAATCACTTAATATTTCTATATTAAAAATTGTATATTTAAAACATTAATCATTAATCATTAACTCAGTGAATTTATTAATTTAATTGCTTCATACCATCTCTGAGCCTCATTAAACGCCTGGAAATACACATACAAGCACTTTTGTGTGCTGTTTCACCTCTGTAGTACAAATACGTTTTGTTAATACTGATTTCATTTGATTGGTAACTTATTATTCTTATTCTACTTGTTCTTATTTTGTTGTTTTGAATACTAATTTTAAAAACCATATAAAAAATATTTTTTAAAATTTGACATGAAAGATGACATACTTGTCATGAAGTTAGAGAAATGCCATTACAAAAAAAATTCCCCTGTAAATCAATTTGAGTCCAATATCACCTTGTAATTGGAAGTGTAATTTTTGATCAGATATTTTAATTATTGATTAGAAGGTGCTCCTGAATTTTTTAAGTTAGAAACACAAGTGCTCCTAAATAGAAAAGTTAGCGTAGAGCCCTGAAATCACTTAATAAATCAACTATAATAAGAAGAAATATTTATTACATTTACACAGTGAAGAAGATGCAGTGTTTTTATTTGCTTACTTCATACACTGTATGTATCATTTCTTAATTATTTGTTCTACTGTAGTTTTTTTTTGTCCTGTTGCTTGTAATTAGTTTCTTATTTTATTCACTGTTTACTTCTTCAGTGAGCTTTTTTTTTAGTAATAGTTTTTGTGATATTGACACTGGTGACAAGAACTATGAAAATTCTGTGGTACCAAATTTTGATTATATAAAGACCTTATTTAAAGCAAAAACAAAAAATGAAAAAAACTATATTGTTATATCGTTACCATTAAATAAAATTACCCTTATCGTGATATAAGACTTTGGTCATATCACCCACCTCTACTCACCAACGTGGTTTATTTTTGCTGCATCTTCAGTTTGTTGTATTTCTGTTGTATTATGCTGATGATTAAATTCATGTCAGTTGCAGTGTGCATAACCTAATGCGTAATAAAAAAGTATACTTTGGGCTTAATTTCAAAGCTAAAATCATTTTATTTGAGACAGATGGGAGTTAAAAGTGGCTGAAGTAACTGCAATTTGTCAAAAAAAGGAATAAATTCTTTTCAAATTTGTATACTTTCAAAGTATTATGGACAAACCACAATTTACATTTTCAGTGCGGACAGCTACACTATATACACGTATGAATTATAATCTTAATTTGATGCACTGCTTTTGTCTGGTCCAGACAGGATTTTTGACAGCAGGCGCTTTGTTCACACAGCACCAAAATGGAACTTCACCAGTACCCAGGAAATTGCTGAAGCTCTTAACACATGATTTCTAAATAGAAAAATGCTGTTCATTTTCCGTAAAAGCCTGTATGTGTGAAAGTGCCGATTGTCTTTTTGATTGTATTGTGGCTCAGAGCCATCATCATGTCTGCTTTTTGTTTTACAGGTACTATTCTCCATAGTTTTGTTCTGTGCCAGATAAGACAGTCTGTGCAAGACCCAATTATTTTAAACACTTTGTTCTTTCTTTCTTTCTTTCTTTCTTTCTTTTTTTCTTCCTGCAGTGCAAACACAGTCACCAGTCTTGCAGGGCAAGATGCTGGTTCCCATGGCAACAGTGAGGGCTGCTCCTGCCCCCCCTCAGCAGTTTCCCTTGGTAGCCCCTCCTCTTCCTGTTCAGAATGGAGGACAAGCAGGAAGCAAGGTGAGATCTCAAATGGTAAATGCTTAAATAACAAATTGACACTGAATAACCAAGTAGTGCTAATTATTATATGTGAGCGTGATCTTTTGATCAGCATCCGTCTTGTTTCCTTTCTAGATTATTCAGATTGCGCCGATGCCTGTCGTCCAGTCGCAGCTTCCCTCTACGGGACCAGTGCAACCCGGGAGCCCGTTTTCTGTTACTATGGGAACAGCTACAGTGGTCGCCCCAGGCTCTACCCCGTCTCAGACCGTGCTGCTACCGCCCCCACCTACAAGGTATAACGCACACTTTTCACAGGCCTACTTACACTCACCTAGCCGCACACGCACAAACATCTCCCCCACTCTTAGTTTAACAACTCCTACACTCCTGAAGTGCTGCAGCACTAGAGAATAACCCTGCATTGCTGCTCTCACTCTTTGTAAAAGCTGTCTAATCTGGTTTCTGTAAATATCACTTTTCTCCTACAGAATCACTTATGTACCGTCCACTCCTGGGGTTCCTTCTCCTTTGCCATTAGTTCCCACGACAACAGGCTCCCCCTCTCACACAGCTTCAGGAGCACCTGGATCTGCTTATGTTCCTTCACCCTTGGCGACCTTTGCAGCGATCGCTCATCCAGGACAGACTTTGGTGCAGCCGCTGATTGCAGGTGAGTGGACTCAAAATTAATAGAATTTAATGCATCTTTAAAGGGATAGTTCACAGAGAAATGAAAATTCGGTCATTAATTACTCACCCTCATGTCGTTCCAAACCTTTAAAGGAGAAGTCCACTTCAGGAAACAAAAATTGACAGATAATGTACTCACCCCTTGTCATCCAAGATGTTTCTTTCTTCAGCCGTAAAGAAATTGTTTTTCGAGGGAAACATGTAATGGACTGGTATGTCGTTAGGATATGTCGAAAAATTCCCATCTCATGTTCTCTCTCAACTTCAAAATCATCTTACATCGCTGTTTTACCTTTTTTGTTACTACAAATTAAGATATTTTTTATGGAACCAGAGAGCTTTCTGATCTGCATAGACAGCAATGCAGCTGACACGGTCAAGGCTCAGAAAGGAAGTAAGGACATCGTAAAATAGTCCATGTGGTTCAACCGCAATTTTCTGTGTCAAACTTCAACGCATGTTCATGTAGAACATCCTGCGTCACGACGTGTCGTGTTGCTCCCGTGAACACGCGGGAAAAAGACTGACACGGAAGAGAGGAAATTGTTAAATAAAGTTGTAATTTTAGTTTTCTTTGCATAGTATTCTAATATTATTCTCGTAGCTTCATAACATTACAGTTGAACCACTGATGGGCTGGGTGATACTGACAAAAAAAATGATCATGATATTGATAATTATCACAATAAATGTCCATTTTTTTATTTCTTTGAAGTTTAAAGGCACATTTTTGCTCCAGTCTAAAAAAAACAGATGGTTAATTGTGGTTTTTAAACTATCCTTTATGGTCAGAACATGACAAACACTTAACATTTTTTAATTCTTTACACATTTCCAGTCATTTCTTAACAAAATAAATTAAAATTAAAAATAAATGAAAATAATAATAATAATAATAATTCTTAGTTCTACATGTTCTAATGAGTAATATTGTTTCAAATCAAGAAACAGGTGTTGCCTCATAATGTCAATAATAATATAACAGGGTTTCTGCAGGTCCTTCAAAACTCTTAAATTTAGTTGTATCAAATTTAAGGCCATAAAAAGTCTTAAAGGGGTCATCGGATGCTAAATTCACTTTTATATGTTGTTTGAACATTAATGTGTGTTGGCAGTGTATGTACAAATCTACCCTATAATGATAAAAATCCATGCAGTGGTTTTTAATTAA
>JAHKKF010382405.1:0-14444 GCA_019740295.1 Labeo calbasu | reverse complement strand
TTTTTCATTTAGTAATGCCCTTCAGAAGTTACAGAAGATACTTAAATGTTTCCCAGTAGACAAAATGTTCAAATCATTGTGTTTATTTCTGAAATATCATTTGAACCTTCTGTTATAGAGTTCCTCAGTTGTCCTCAGTGTGACAAGATGGATCTTAAAATCATACAGTCATTGTTGAAAAAGGTTCAAATACACAAAAATGTTGAAAAAACAAAGAATGTGTGGGATGTGAAGGATTTTTCTGAAGAGAAGCAGGCAGTTTAACTGTTCAGGACAACAAGGGACCCATGAACAACTATCACTAAACAAAAAAACACAGCTGTGGATCATTCAGGTACCGTAACAACATAGTTTATGTAAAGTGTAAACTTTTGAACGGGGTCATTTTATGAATTCAACTATTATTTTCTCTTGTGGACTATATGTAAACGTCTTTGTGAAATATCTTATTCAGGTCAGTACTAAATAAAAAATAACATGTATTTTGTATGGTCTCTCTTATATTGATAAAATAATTAACAATTTGCAGATTCTGCATGGTGTATGTAAACTTTTGACATCAACTGTATATGGATTTTAAAGTAGTATCCTAAGGTTTGACATGCCATTCCTAAAAATTTTTTAAACAGCATCTTACTTCTTTATGATTTATTATGTTGGCTTAAATCTGTTTGTTTACGTCTCCACATTATTGACTAAAGACATTTTTTTCTTACAGGTCATCCAAAACACTGAATGTATCATCTGGGGTATTTCGTGTGAATCAAAGCATCACAAAGACCATTAACCCTTCATTTAGTGGAAAGAGCTTCAGCTCAGGAAGTGACAGTAAAGTTCTGGACAAGAGCTTGGCTCAAACACCAAAACACACTGTACAGGTAATGGGTGTTTTATTATGAATGTGTATGCGGTACTGTCTTCTCTGATTTTTTTTATATAAAAAGGATTTCTAAGAATATCTTACTTATTCCTCCAGGTGTTTGATGAACATGGACAGGACGTAACTCCTCACCCATTATATAATCCAGATCCTGGGGTTTTACAAGCTAAACAAGGAAAAATATTCCCTGCACATGAAACGTCATGGGCTACCATGACAGACTTTCCCTCAATAGCCTTCCAGACCACCAACGCAAGCTTTACTGGACCGTTTACAAGGTAATTGAGGGGAAATGTCAAAATATTACTTCTTTGCAGCACTTTGAGTGAATTATCCCACTTTTGTTGCTATAGTAACAAACAAGTGATCTCTGCTGTCATGTCAGGTCTTTTTTCGGAAGCACTTCAGCATCCAGAACAAGCCAGACAGCAGAATCAGTGACTGATGAAACTAAAGACTTGATAGTGAAACCAGACTTGTCCAGCAGTCTTTCAGGTTTTTATTTCCAAGTTTCCTTAATCATTATCTGATGAATTAATGTTCCAGTATAACATTCTAATATAGATATACACTACATTTTGGTGTTTGCTCTATACAGATGTTCAGGCTCGTAGGGAGGAGGTGAAGGAGCAGGTCAGGGAGGACATAATGGACAAGGTGGTGGATTGTTATTTGACTGAGACAGAGACCATCTGGCTGCTGGACATTCCTGCAATGTCCGTGTCAGTAGATTCAGAGGACGCTGAAGCAGTCAAGTGAGTCATGTATTATAATTTTTCCTAGAAATAAGATTTAGTTAATTCTATTAACTAGGATGACATTTGACTTGTTGGACGTTCAGTTTATTAGTATTTATTTTGACTAGCTAGCCACACTCAGTCATTTTTTCCATGGTAATAATCTGGCTGATTTTTGTTCTTGCGTTTTAAAGGGAAAGAAACAACGCTTACACAGAACTGTGTAAAAACAGACAAGGCAATGATAAGTATGTGGAGCGCTCAATGCAAACATTCAATGATGCACCAAAGACAAAGGAGGTCCAAAGTGATAGCATTACAATGGTAGACAAAGGTAAAATGTCCATACAAAGTATATTTACTGCATAATCTGCACTTCATTGTTATTTAAATGTAATTTTTTAATGTCTCTACCCAGCTGTCATGTCCACCACTTGGGACATGTACGATTCATTCTGCAATAAAAGTGATGTCAGTGAAAACACTGTGGTGTCTGCTGAAGAAAATAAGGCGACTGTCCCAGACTCCTCCTCAATGAGTCACCTCCTCAACCCTAGTGTTCCTGACCAAAGCATGTCTGTGTTTAGCACCACCAGTACAGGTAATTATTTTGAAAAATAAATATTAATTTAGAGTAATGGTTCCCAACTGGTGGACATATGACTATATAATTATGCACGGTTAGGATTGGAAAATAAATAGCTTATGCATTCAGTCATACTGTGTGGTAATATGGTACAAATTAATCTGTTATTTAGTAGAGCCTAAACAAATTAAAAAGACATAAACACTGACAGGTTCAATCATGACAGCTTATGAAAGCTTAAGTCCTACATTTTACAGTTACATTTTCTTGGTTAAATAGACAAGAAAAAAAGAACACTATCAAAAAAATCAGTTTATATACTTTTTAACCTCAAATGCTCATCTTGTCTAGCTCTACCTGACCTTTGCGTATTCCGGTTCAAGACAGTTAGAGTGGGTCGAAAAACTCCCATCTCATTTTCTCTTCAAAATGATTATGCGCTAGAAACTCCCACAGATCATGTTGTCATGCCATTTTAAGTCTTATTTTGAAATAACAAAGTGATTATATCTAAGTATGTGAGTTGTTTACTTACTTTTTTAAAATTAGTCTTCCCATTAATGCCATTATATTGTTCATTCAGACTGATTTGCAACCGCGGAACGTGCACAAACATGAGAGGCGGGATTTTTTTGCATGAACCAATCACAGCTGAACATAAACAAGTCATATCCAATCATATCGTGATGGAGGCATTGCCTCCTCTCATGTGACTTTCCCCTATTCATTCTCCATTACCCCTCAACAAACTCACAGCACGCTTTAGGGGGTCAGTTAAAATTCAAAGGGCTCAGGGGAGGCAAGATAGTTGTGGACTATAATATACATATATAGTATGTTATATTATTATTATATTATATACCAATAATACATTTCCTTTTGTTTCATATTGGACCCTTTAAATCAAGAAGTTATTTAGTTAATTCACAGTACGTTGTCAGAATGTTTAAAAATACATTGCTTTTCACCCTTTTAATTCAGTCAGTGGCTCAAGCGCTCATCTTGAAAAGATGACTGTGCTTCCTGTGGAGGAAGAGCCAGACCTCGAGCTGATCTTACAGTCGGACAAATTCAAGCAGGATCTGGCTGTGATGGAAAGAGTGGTTCTGGCCAATATCTTTCAGCCCAAGCTTGCTGCATACAGACAGCTGCCTGTAATAGAAGGTGATGTCTTTTGTATAGCATCTTACATATGTCACTATATTTAAATATTTTGACACATTTGCTAAAATGTCTATATTGTTATGTACAGACCCAGACTATGTGCAGACGCAAATGGAGGAGGAAAGCTGGACAGAGCAGTCTAAAAACTCCTTGAGCCCATTCCTTGAGCATCTCTGGGCCTTTAAGTGTGAACTCACAGCGGGACGAAATGTTAGCAGTATGACCTGGAACAAGAAAAACCCTGTACTATCCATTTTACCAACACATTTCATTCACATTGTTTGTTTTTTAAAATCTTCACTGAACAACATGTTATTCCCTGCAGGATCTTCTTGCGGTGGGATATGGACAGCATGAGTTCAAAGATCAGAAACCTGGACTTGTGTGCTGCTGGTCTTTGAAGAATCCCACGGTATTCTGCCCACTCATGCACACTTTAGAACAAAAATAAATAGCAGATTTATCTTTGATAATCCTACATTTATCTTAGATAATCATACAAAATGTGTGTTTTTCTGTGCGTTACATAATAATATATTAAATATGTTTCTGTGAATATTTTTTAAATAGGTTTGTTCATATGTTTCAGTGGCCTGATCGAATCTTTCATTGTGAGAGCGGAGTCACTGCACTGGATTTCTCAGCTTGTAATGCCAACCAGTTGGCAGTAGGCATGTATGATGGCACTATTGCCATCTATAATGTACAGACTGCAGAACAGACACCCATCACTGACAGCAGGTGGGGCTGTAAGCATTACTTCTTTTGATCAGCTACAGGAAGTTACAGATTGCAATGTACAGTTAAAATACGTTTCATTATATCAGTGGTTTTCTACTGGCAGGGTGCAACCCAAAAATAAAAAATATGTGCATATAGTTAAAATAGCAAAATAAATAGACGTCAAAGGCCATACATACAACCAAATATCCAAACAAATATTTATTGCTCATATTTAGACGAACAATTTATGAGGCTGGTAAATCATGCTTCTTTATGTATGTAATTTTGTATATTGCATTTAAAGTTTTTTTTTTTTTTTTGAGTTCATGATTATGTTTATGAATTTCCATAAGTGTTTTTAAGTCATTTTAGTATGATAAACAATTTTGGCACTCTTTTAGGTTGTCACCTGAGTAAGAAAAGCAAAACCAGTTGAGAATCACTGATCTGTGTAACCTGAAATTCATATGGTGCCTATATGAAATGTAACTGGCCACAGTTCTTACCTTTATATTTTTAGTGCTCATTATGCTGCTGAATCTGAATTTGAGTTGACTGGATTGAAGTCGATGCAATGTTTTTGTAGACAATGCTTTGTCATCTTGTCACAGTGACTGCGCCAACATGCACACGTGTCCGGTGTGGCAGCTCAGATGGGTCGATCATGACACAGGTCTGGCTGGAGAGGATAACGGGGAAATGCTCATCTCTGTATCAGGTGATGGACGAATCAGCAAATGGATCCACTACAAAAGCCTGGAATGTGTTGGTATGTTCAAATGAAAAAAAGAAGTCATCATTTAATCACCTTGTTTTTCCATTGTCAATCTAACACAAAACACTAAATAAGACATTTTGAGAAGCACCTCTGAATTTCATATTTAAGTCAAATTTGTGTCGGTCGGTCATGTTTACCTCTGCTCGGTGAAGGCAGGCAAAATCCAGCCATTTTAATAGGAATCTGCATGATTGGGAGTTTTGCAGAAAATGACAGAAACATTCACCATGCAGATGTGACCATACATTTATACTGTACAAACAGGGCCTAAAACTAACATTTTGCCATATATGCCAATGACCAGTGACTTGATCGTTTTTACAGACCATGAAACTGCATAAATGTATTTAGTTATTTATTTTTTCTGTCATTACTATACTATTACCACTACTAATAATAATACTAATAAGAATATTTAATCAAATGTGAACCTGGACCACAAAACCAGTCTTAAGTAGCATTGGTATATTTGTTGCAATAGCCCAAAATCATTAGGATATTAAGTAAAGATCATGTTTCATGAAGATATTTGGTAAATTTCCTACCATAAAATAAATGTATAACAACTTAATTTTTGATTAGTAATATGCATTGCTAAGAATTTCATTCGGACAATTTTAAAGGTGATTTTCTCAATATTTTGATTTTTTGCACCCTCAGATTCCAGTTTTTTAAATAGTTGTATCTCGGCCAAATATACAACAAACCATACATTAATGGAAAGCTTATTTATTCAGCTGATATTTCAGATGATAAAAACCCTTTGACCCTTATGACTGGTTCTGTGGTCCAGGATGACAAATAAAAATATAAATATAATAAAATATAAAATATTAATATAAAAATTAAACAAACCGATAAATAACTATCACTATAATACTAATACTATGCTGTAAAATATTTCATAGTAGTATTTTATATTTCTATAACAACAACAAAAACAATAATTTCTATCATTATTATTTTATATAAATAAAATAATATTTATGGTTGTTTTTTCTTTGCTTTCTGACGTTAAATCATAAAGCTTTTGTTCTGGAGCAGCATTTACCATGAACCAACCCTGAAAATGATATCATCATGAGCAGCTCACATGAAAAGAAACACTCTGAGACATGCAGCTCATCTCTTTACACATTCATATCATTAAAACACAGTCTTTGCGATTTGCTAATTGTGCTAAACCATATGGTGTTTTCAGGCACAGTTAGAAAAAAAACAGGTTTTTACTTGCATCTGGATCTTGGCAAGTGTACATTTTAGGCACTGTGTGCAAATATATATGTGACACAAAACAAGTCACATTTTTTTGAGATTTATACATAATCTGAAAGCTGTTGTCCAAATACAGTTCTTAGCAATACATATAAAAAATAAGGGTCATTAAGTATTGATATATTAACAGTAGGAAATATACTAAATATCTTGATGGAACATGATCTTTACTTAATATCCTAATGATTTTTGCCATAAAAAAAAATTGATCATTTTGACGCATACAGTGTATTTTTGGCTATTGCTACAAATATACCTGTGCTACTTAAGACTGGTTTTGTGGTTTAGGGTCACAAATATAATAATTGTATTAATTAATTAATAATTGTGTAATTTGTCTGAATTAGATCTGATGAAACTAAAGTCGCCCAACGTGATAACGAACAAGCAGCGGTGGAACCCGAGGATCTTAGCCCTGGCTCCGGGGCTGTGTTTCGATTTCCATCCTAATGTGAGGCCTACATTGAAAATAGTAGTACACCACTCATATGTACACATAATTACAGTATCAGAAAGCTGCTAAAGAGACTTGTTTTTACCTCATGCTGTTTTTCTGCAGGATTCAAAAATCTACCTGGCTGGAACAGAGGAAGGCAATATTCACAAGTGCTCTTATTCATACAATGAGCAATTCCTGGAAACGTACAAAGCCCACACAGTATGTAAAAATGTTTATCTCATTTTTAAAGTGCCTTACTGTTGCAAAATGAAGTCCTCCATGTATCACTCTGCACTTTTCTCCAGGGTCCAGTATATAAGGTTACATGGTCACCATTCTGTCCAGATGTTTTCCTAAGTTGTTCCTCAGATTGGACTATTTATCTGTGGAGGCAGGACCTAACGAAACCCGTGCTAGGTTTCACCTCCGGTCAGAAGGTTGTGTTTGATATCATGTGGTCCCCACACTGTGCTACTGTCTTTGGAGCTGTCCGTGAGGGAAAGGTGGAGATCTGGGACCTGAGAGTCAGCAGGTAAGATCTTCTGTTACTATCAATAACATTTCTAATTTTGAATAATAACAATTCTAGCATAATTTTTGGTGGTCAGTCTTTCTGTCCAGCCAATCTACGTAAATTGACCATAGTGTGTGAATGAGTGAGTGAGTGTGTCCCAGCACTGGGGATGCACAAGTTAGTGCACTCTCAGGGCTGGGTTGCGACAGGAAGGGCATCCGGCGTAAAACGGGCCAAATCGGCCGTGCGGATAACTCCGCTGTGGCGCCCCCTGATCAAGGGAGCAAGCCGAAGGAGAGAGAGAGAGTCTTTCTGTCCAGCAATTTACAGTGCAGCCAGAGTTGGAAATTAACAAGGGCTTGTGGCAAAAATGCCACCAAAATGAACAAAACTGTTTTTAATAATAACAATTTTAACATACTTTTTGCTGCTCAGTCTTTCTGTCCAGCAATTTACAGTGCACCAGGTTTAAATATGAAGAAAGGCAAAAAAAAAAAGCAAATCTGGCCCATAAATTCAAGAGATGCCTCCAAAACTGCCCTATAAATTCAAGAGAAAGGGGCATTTTTTTAATAACAATTTTAACATACTTTTTGCTGCTCAATCTTTCTGTCCAGCAATTTACAGTGCACCAGGTTTAAATATGAAGAAAGGCAAAAAAAAAAAGCAAATCTGACCCATAAATTCAAGAGATGCCTCCAAAATGAACAAAACTGCCCTATAAATTCAAGAGAAAGGGGCATTTTTTAATAACAATTTTAACATACTTTCTGCTGCTCAATCTTTCTGTCCAGCAATTTACAGTGCACCTGGTTTAAATATGAAAAAGGGCAAAAAAAAGCAAATCTGCCCCATAAATTCAAGAGAAATGCCCCTGCACAATTAAACAATATATTTCAGCTGTGACGATTAAAATGAAATTAAACAATTAATGAGAAGTGTAAATTTGCGGAATTACATTTAGGTTCAGTCACACTGTACCAGATTGCTTTCAAGTGCTGTTTTATGCAGCATTGAGCCTTATAACCAATCAAACGCATTTCTGATGAACTTAGGAATGCACTGGCCAATCAGAGGCGTTTAGATTAGTCAGCGTTGAAAACGCTGTAGCTATGTGATGTGATGTAAATAAAAGATTTATTTCGTACCTTCAGTGATTATAATAGGAGTTTTTGTATAACTTGCGCTAGACTATACTAACGCCATGGACCGACGTGTATCTGTGAAGCCAGAATGTGACGTGCCCAAAATGCAGACACAAAACTGTTTTTGTATTGTTTTCTATATTGATATTAATAATCATTATTACAATATAAAGAGCAATGATCTACAATAATGATTTTTGTCATAATATTGTAGCCACATGTGTAAACTGTGCATTGTTTTTGACAACAGTTTAAAATATTTGTATTTAAAAATATTTATAAAATAAACATATTTGACATAAAAGACAACATAGTATGCTGATTATAATAAGATCATTATACAAATTGCCCTCACAAATGTAAAAAATGCTCCTGTAAACCAACTCCAGGGGGCAAATATAAAGTAGAAATTTTGGAAATGAATTTCTTTTAACAGTCTGGACCCGACGATTGTGAGCGTGACCAGTCCAGGAGTGAATCCGACGGCTCTGCTGTTCACCCCTGAAACGGACTGTGTTCTGGTGGGGGACAGTGAGGGACACGTCACTGTGTACAAGCTGAAGAACCTCCCAGCTGGAGGCAGCACACAGGTAAGACCTTATCTGTTCATTTCCATGTTGTTCAGTCTGTGCCATACTCAAAGTAACCCATTTACTCAAATCTCAAAATCATTTATATCTCTTATGTAGGTGGAGACGTTGGAGGATGTAATTTGGTCCACACTGTCCAGTCAACACACATTAGGAAAGACTGACGGAAGCGCATAGGAGGGTCAGGCTGTTTGTCTTTACCTCTCCATCATCGTAATTTATATTCTCTGGCAGACTGAGCGACTCCATTTTACATAACAATGAGATTACAGCACATTGCCTGTTTTTTGTGCTTCTTTGTAGGAATAAATACACTCCTACAAAACAATAAGCAATCTTTTTAGCCTTAAAGCCTAGACTAAATGTGTAAAAACTTATTTTTTTTGTAATTTTGATTAGGTGAATCTATTTTTTAAAGCTTTTGGTCATTATGGGCATTATAACATTGCTTTGTAAACTATTTAACAAAAAGTATTAAATATATATTGTAAAAAAGAAACCAAAGAATTCTGGAGATAGCAGGTTTGTATTTCAAACAGCATTCAGGCATTGATTAGTAAGGAACAAATAATTGTCGTAAAGTACTATACTATATTGTCATACGGTATTGTTTTTTTCCCGTGGGAAGCACAGGTAGAATATAAGTGTTTGTTCTATGGTAATGGACAGACAGTTTTATAACCACTTGGCCGCCACACATTACAGCTTATCTACAACAAGAGAACCACATCACACTTTTAGAAATGACTCATTACTGAACTGTTTTTGTCTCTTACATCTCAGAAAAATCTATCATGTGAGCTTTTTAGTACAAATCAAACAATTTAGCGTAGAAGATGCAACTCAGCTTATATAAGAGAGCTTTTAAAAAGAACAGCTGTGACATTATGACAGGAAATGGATCCTGCTCGTTTACTAATGTATATAGGACTTTAAATCTATATGGCATATGGTCATTTATACATTTTAAAACACTTTTCCAAATAAGGTTTTGTGGGGCAAGTTGATGTGCATAAACATTTGCTTCACTACCTCTTGCAGTCAGATAAATTAGGTATATTATATTATAAGTAGGCTTTTTTAAATTAAACTAAAATGTAATTAACAGACATTTGGAAAATAATATATATTTAACTGATAAATTAATATTTGTTAATATTATCCATTTTCCTATATTCAGTATGCTTTCTGAATTAAATAAAAATGTAATTAATAGACATTTTGAATATAATATAATATAATATAATATAATATAATATAAATTGATATTTGTTTATATTATATTTTCTTATTATCAGTATGTTATCTAAATTAAATAAAATGTAATTAAGAGACAATTGGAATATAATATAATATAAACTGATATTTGTTTATATTATATCTTTTTTATAAGTATGCTTTCTGAATTAAATTTAATTAACATTTAATTAAGAGACATTTGTAATGTAATATAATATTATATCATATAAATCGGTATTTGTATTATATAGTTTGTTAACACACATTTTATATATTCAGTTTGCTTTCTGAATTAAATAAATATGTAATTAAGAGACATTTGGAATGTAATATAATGTAATATAAATGTATATTTGTTTATATTATATATTTTGTTATATTCAGTGTGCTTTCTAAATTAAATTAAAAATTAATTAAGAGACATTTGTAATATAATATAATATAATATAATATACAACATAATATAATATAATATAATATAAATTGATATTTATATTATATAGTTTGTTATTACACATTTTATATATTCAGTTTGCTTTCTGAATTAATATAATATAATATAATATAATATAATATAATATAATATAATATAATATAATATAATGTAAACTGATATTTGTTTATATTATACATTTTGTTATACTCAGTATGTGTTCTGAATTAAATTAACATTTAATTAGGAGACATTTGGAACATAATATAATATAAATTAAATTGATATGTGTTTATAATATACATTTTGTTATACTCAGTATGCGTTCTGAATTAAATTAACATTTTTTTAATTAACATTATTCTATAAGTTGCTATGAAACAAAAGTTTGCTTCACTAAAACCTGAAAAAAAATTGGCATTTATTTTTTTTTTTTTTTTACAAATAATAGAATAGAATAGAATAGAATAGAATAGAATAGAATAGAATAGAATAGAATAATGAAAGCAATATTTACGAATGTCAACTTTTATGTGTTAAGCTTATGATAGTTTAATGTACCATGGATGTCCTTCAACACAAAATCTCATATATTATTATATAATGTACCAAATGTCTGGTAATGAAATTATAACTGAATCCAGGAAACAAACTATTATTCTTTCTTTATTACATATTTTCCACTGTCATGAAGCAAATATAATACAAAACAGTTTGATAACAATTACATAGTTTTTAATGAAAAACTTTTTCCTTAATATTTTTCCTTTGCTATGTTTCCTTGTATTGACCGCAGATTTTTATGTTATTTTGTCAGTCGAGATCACACTGTTAATCGTCTCCAGCCATAAAACCATAATGGCTGGGATTATAGCCATATTGCTCATTTGCACTACTTTTTCTCATAGACCAACTAGGTTTAAGGGAGCAGAATTTGATGGTCACATCAGCAGATAGTGGACATCTGTTTTGCTCGGGGAGCAGCGTTGGTCTTTATGTGACTAGATTATCCATTCATTAAGGAGAATATCACTGCAATGAGACCATTAAACTAGAGATGTTAAGAGACAACAGCTTGTCCCTAAGGATGTAATTTCATTCCAGATTGGGGCAGTAAAGCACCTAAATACCTGCTGGCCCTTGTTTTCCGATCAAAGTTGTTTGACTTGAGGGGATCAAGTAAGTGTAGGGTGGGGTCTGAACAGGATGGAACGCTCCGGCGTGAGCCGTCCAACATCCCACCATAAATTGGGGTCACGTCTCACGAGCTAATCAGACGTTCACCAAGACCTGATAGAGGTTGGCAGAAGATAGACAGGACCTTATACAAACGTAAGGGCAGAACAGGAAGAGCCGCGCTCAATCAAGCCACTATGAGAAGTTTTCATTCTCCTGCTCTGCTGCTGCCCGTTCTGCTGCTGTGGGCTGTGTGTACCGTGTCAGACGTGCAGGCTGACGTGAGGACGGTCAAGCTGTGCGGGCGAGAGTTCATCCGTGCCGTCGTCTACACTTGTGGAGGCTCCAGGTGGAGGAGGTTCATCAGTCCGCAGGATATGGAAGGTGAGTTCGCTATAACAGAGATTCATGGTCATGGTCAATATGAAAACATAATGTGTATTACAAGCTAGTGACAGTGTTGGGCTTCAAAGCAAATCTAGTTAGTTTATATATGAAATAAACCTTTTTTCCCCTTTTAAATGTATTAAACCTTTTTCTATACAAAGGGCGTGAGTATATCTTATTAAAGATATAATATTTATTCTGTCATCAGCCCTGTCGTCCTCTGGAAGTTCTGTTAATTAATTTTTCAGTCGTTTAAAATAATTTTAAAAATCGGCAATTGGGATTATATAAGAAAGGTGGAAGGTGTTTAAAAATATTTAATAATATATAAATATATTACACCTTTATTTGTGCATATTTGTACAAGCTTGACTATTTTTTCTATATTCATTTTTGTTGTTTGACATTTATTTATTATTTTATTTATTTGACATTATCTATAAGTTGCTATGAAACAAAAGTTTTTGCACCTACGATTGTGTGATTATCTGAGCATCTCTTCCTCTTTTTTTTACCCTTCACGTCTGATGATATTTAACAGAGCACTGCTTTAATTGTATCAGTGAGATCAAGTCTCCTCCAGTCAACAGACAAACAACGTCTGGTGATATTACATTCCCATTAGACCGACACAAGTTGAGTTAAAGCAGAAAAACTCCTCTGTCATTTTCACAGGGCAGCAAACATGCTCTCCTGCTAACACCTCACTTTAGACCTGATTACATGCGTTATATACTTTTAAATTTTATTACAAATAAAGTTAAGTCAATTTTGTATTTTGTGTTTGTGTTTGCACAGGGTATTTTAATGGCGATCTAAGCAGTGCTGAGGATCTTAGCGAGAGTCTGGGATCTGACCTGACCAGACGAGACCTGAATAATGTTTGTTGCCAGTTTGGCTGCAAGAAAAGTGACCTCACGTTGCTCTGCTGAGAACTGAATGTGTTTTTCTTTTCGTCTTCTTCCACATTCTCTTCCACACTTCTCTATAAGTGTACTCTGAGTGTACAGTCAGTTGTAACACATTTAACAGCTTAGTTTGCCACTAGATGATGCTAATTAACATCAAAAGCATGTCTAATTTGGGATTACATCATTTTGCTACACTTGTACCCTAAGATGCACCATGAAAAGAGGTTTAACAGCAAGTCACCAACAGCAGTGAAACTGCATAATGAGGTGCGCGGCAGTAATCAGGCATTGTAAATTGTATTTTGCAAACTTTGTCAATAAACTTTTATTGCATATGCATTAAAGGTGTTTATTTTTTCCCCATAAACGTAAACGCTGAACAGTGTCTTACTCCGTTATACGTTTTATAAGGTTGTTAAACCAATTTAAACCAAACTGAATAATAATATCTAATTATATTTAAACATTCTATCCACCTTATTCCTGACAAGCCTGCTGCGTTTTGAATGGACTACTTGCGCTGAGCCTCGTGACGCACTTCCGTTTTGAAATCGTACGGCTCAGTTACAAATGTAGGATGATTTTGAAATGATTTTTGAAGTTGAGGGAGAAAATACGATTGGAGTTTTTTGACATACCCTACCTGTCTTGAGTCCGAATACACAGAGTTCATGGAGAGAAAGGCAAGAGGAGCGTTTGAGATTAAAAAGTATTTAAATTGTATTTTTAAAATGAAAATAACCGATCATTTCGCTAGATAAGACCCTTCTTCCTCGGTTGGGATCGTTTACAACCGCATTTGGGATTGTTTGAAGCCGCATTTAAACTGCTTTTTGAGGTTCAGAATTGGGGCACCACAGCAGTTCATTATGTGGAGAAAAATGCTGAAATGTTTTCCTCAAAAAACATACTTTCTTTACGACTGAAGAAAGGCGTGAACATCTTGGATGACAAGGGGGTGAGTATATTATATGTGAATCTTTGTTTTGGAAGTGGACTTCTCCTTTAAGTCATGGATCAGATGATATATCAAGGCATTCAACTGGTTTTGTAACGTTACTTCAAACGAGTTACAAAACAGTACTTATTACTTATTGTGAGTATGATTAATTTCCTATACACACCTCATCCAATGCCTTCCTTGCTAATTCCAAAACCTCATTGCAGACCAACAATTTAGGATGCTTGAGCCATAGCAGACTAATGCAGTTAATAACGGAGTTGTTAAAGAGAGAGAGAGAAAGAGCATGCCAATTACCTCTGAGTCTGTGCGTCTCTCAACAGTGTTCGGCAGCAGCGTCTTTACCAATAGTTCATTTTCTTCAAGAACATCGCGGTTGCTCGCTTGTGAGAAACGTCATGTAGTTGCTAAACTATTTTACTGATGAAATTGTCAGAGGAGCGCTAACAACATTAGCCGTGTGTGCAAACCAAACCCTATGTGAGCCTGTAAGGGAGAGAGAGCAG
>JAHKKF010382404.1:0-12516 GCA_019740295.1 Labeo calbasu | reverse complement strand
TTTTCATTAACATATTTTACAGCATACAGTACTGACACTGCTCGTCTGCTAGAATCCCCATTCATTGTGCAATGGAATGAGCTCTTCACGCTTTTTCTACAGTCTTTATTTTATTTTCATTTCATTTGTTCCTCTTGTTCCTCCCTCCTCCTCTCCCTCCCTTCACGTTCTTCACAGGTTTGGGTAGTGAAGTCAATGGAGCTTCTGGTCTGCGTCTGTTATTAGGTGTGTAAACGCCTCACTTAGTGTGCCCCGATTCCTCCTGCGCTGCTGCACTGACGTACTGTATTTAAGATGGAGGGGTGTGTGCCTCTAAGGATGGACCAGCAAAACCCCTTATGAAAGGAAATAATCTTTAAAATATCATAATAATGTTGTTAGTCAGAAATCGCTTTTCTGCATAAAGCTACTTTATATAACAGAAATTCAGCTTTTTGAAAACATTAAGTGAGCCTGCTGTTGTTGGGTTGGTATTTACACTACCTTTCAAAAGTTTGGGGTGGGTAAGTTTTTTTTTTTATTATTATTATTTATTTATTTTGTTTAAATGCTCTTGAAATAGCCGTTTTAGTTTTATTTATTCCTATGATGGCAAAGCTGTTTTCCATTATAGTCAGTTTCAGTGTCAGAAGAGCTTTTATAAATCATTGTAATATGCTAATTTGGAAGCATTTCTTATCATAGTTGAAAACGGTTGTGCTACTTAATAGTTCTGTGAAAAACATTTTTTTTTCTTTTGATGAATAGAAAGTTGAAAGGACAGTGTCTATTGTCACTTATGATCAATTTAATGCGTCTTTGCTGATTAAATGTATTATTTTAAAAAAAAAATCTCACAGACCCCAGATTTTGTAATGGTTGTGTATATTCAGCTTAGATGACAAAGACTTAAGTGTTAATTAGTTTTAATTTATAATAGCCTAGATCTTTAAATTCAGTGCTAAAGCATTCAGTTAACATGAGTCAGTTACAGATGCAGTTCCAGACACTAACAGCATCTGTAAATGTGTGATTTCTCTGATTTTAATTGTCTTGCCACTTGGTCCCTTGACTTCACCTTCTCCTCTTTTAAGATTTGTGGGCCATTCCCTGTGTTTGTCTTTTTCTCTCTTTTCTCTCTCTAATAATTTATCCTGTCTGTCTGAAGTTCTTACAGCTCAAGAGTTTTGAAAAGTACACCTATGACTGAATATCTAATCTGAATTTTTTCTTAGCATCTTAGACAAGAAGCGATTGTTTAGACCTGCATTTTATATAGTGTTCATATATTTATTCATGTTTTCTATAGCAGTTTGCACATATTTTCTCATACACTATATATTTTTATCATTACACTATTAAAACTGTAATACTATGATCTATTATATGGTCTTATAAAAGTATGCCTTTATTATTTAGAAAGTATTTCTTCAAGCACTTTTGCACCACTTTTACTTTTCAAACCTTTGAGTCTCTTTGGGATATGGTGACATAATATAAAATGCAAGCAAATAATATGCTTCTGCACGCTATTTTTTGTCACTTGACATGCATTTCTTTTTTCTAAATGTGTAAAATCTATACTAAATGTGTGTTTCAAGAAAAATAACTTCTTTCTTTTGTTTTTTTTTTCAGAAACCACAGGTGAATCAACCCTGAGAGCCACAGATATCCCACCAACATCTGCAGCCATGTCTGACAGTTCCGATAAACAGTTTAAGAAGGTAAATGGCTATATGATGATATATGATGGCCTTTTGATACTTTTATTTTTCAGCTACTATAATAATTAAAGCAGCTTAAGTTTCTTTACCTGCATTTTTCTGCCTAGCTGTGTTGCTTTGGCTTTTTTCAGCATTAACGGAGTTGCTAACTGCTGTGCATTTGTTTTGATTATTTACTGCAAGACGCAAACACCACTGGTCAAGGCACTTTTGTAGTCCTGCTATATATGGGTAGCTTATGGCAACTGGCTAATGCTGAAGTGAAGCTGCTCTTGTATTAAGCTGCCCTCCACCATAACAAATACACTACTTAGCCAAATAGAAAGCTATGTGGACTGTCATACTGGAACAGAAAAGTCCCCATTCTGTTTCAGATGTCTATGCATTGCTGTGTGCTTGATTTTATGAACATATAAGCTAGTAATGAGTGTAACTGAATTAGCCAAAAAAACAATGTCCACCTATTTCTGTCTATATAGTGTACCTGTAATTATTTTTTTATTTGGGAATTGTGAGCAGTGCTGTATTCTGCACTTTACTCTTGATATTTTACCTCTTTTGGATGTCTTCATATTATTTGAAGGAAATGTCTGTAGGGCTGATGTCTCGTTCCCCATATACATGCTGAACCAATGATAGATTAGCATCAAGGTTATTAGAGAAAAGTTTGCATCCCTTCCTAGCAATAGGTTCACATATTTTGCCCTGCAACTGTATTAAAACTCTTGCAGGAGATTAATTTCTGTCTTTCTGTTACATGTTTGTCCGTCATGATCATTACACTTTCTCTAAAAAAAATTGCTTCTCTGAGAGCAATTCACTCCATGATATTTTAATGTTTGATGTCAGTGTTGTTGTTTTTTTTTTTCTCCATTGTCTTTGTTTCCTCACTCATAAAACCCTCATTATCTCTAGTTAAACTAAACACTTTTTAGTTTAAATTAGCGCTAATTGAGTTTATTTCAAATTAGCATACTTGACAGAAGATATAGACCATAAAATGGTTTTTAACAGAAAAGGTTTTAGCAGTAATATTTGTGCATTACCGTTCAAATGTTTGTTGTCAGTAATATTTTTTTTAAGGGAATTTAAACACACAAATGATGCCTCAAATTTAAAAAAAAGCATGACAGTAAAGATGCTTATAATGTTATAAAAGATTTCTGTTTGAAATAAATGTAGTTCTTTTCAAATTCCTGTTAATCAAAGAATCATATACGCATCAAGGTTTCCACCAAAATATTAACCCGCACAACTGTTTTCAACAGCAATAATAATAAATAATAATAAATAAATGTTTCTCAAGCATCAAATTAGCATATTAAAATGATTGAATTTTTAATATGTGTTATTAATAGGGATGTAATGATATCAAAATCAATATGAAGTCCATGATACAATATTATTGCAATATTAAAAAAAAAAAGAAGAAGACAAATGAAGACTTTTTTGAAAATTTTGTACATTTTCATATTCTACACCCATGGTACGGCAGCAAAGTTCCTTGATTATTACGCCGGAATGAGAATATAGTTCCTAGTCATATCAGTTCCTAGTCATTTCCGTCAGTCTTAGTACACAGTGTAACTACAGAAGAGTCAAGTTTAAAATAGGAAAAATATCGTATTAATAGGAGAAATATGGTAATTTTTGAGCGAGATGTTATCGGTCTAATCAGATTCAATGATATATGCTAAGCTATGCTAAAAGTGCTACCGCCAGACCCGGAGATCGGCTGAATGGATTCAAAACGGTAAAACTCAACTGTTTAACTCTAGGGGAGTTGGACAGTGAGCCTATTTTCAAATAAAGTGGAGTTTTCCTTTAAGCCATATGGTGCTTTCAGTTTTAGTTCATTTGACAGATACTGTGCCAAAGAATAATGGCCCAAAATACAACTTACCATTACATCCCTAGTTAAGGATCATATAATATGCAAAACTGGAGTAATGTCTGCTTAAATAATCAGTCTTGCCATCACAGGAATAAATTACGTTTAAAATGTTGAAATAGAAAAGTTATTTTAAACTGTAATAATTTTTACAATATTTTAATTAAATAAATGAAGCTTAAAGCATAAAAGACTTTCAAAACTATTGAATGGTAATGTGCATATATAATACAAGACAAAATTATGAAATCAAATTAGTACCTATGTACGGAAGCAGCATGTTTTTGAAAGACATGACTAGTAATATTTGCTCTCTCCAGCTTCAGGCTTTGCATTGCTCTGCAACTACATCACTCATTACACCTCAAATGCCCGCTTTCGTTAATAGCAGTAGTTTTGTGTAATCTGAGTTCATCTATTAAAAACTATTAGAATTGCTCTTACTGCAATTACAGCAGCTTGACAATACTGACTTTGAGTGCAGTTCTTGAATGTGTTTCAACAGTATTAGTGTGATTCCCTCTGATCTTCGCAGTTAAAATCTTCCCCCTGCCTTGTGCTTAGAGACCCATTGGTTGTCTCTTTCTGCTCTTCAAGATTCATCAGTTAGATTCAAAACTACTATATTACCAAGAGCAGTATATTAAAATGATGCGGACCATTTCCCAAAGGCTCTGGCTATTCGTTGGTAAGCAGGTTGATTGACTCCCCGTCTCTGTCACTGTGCCGTCCCTCAGCAGGGGCTGCTCAGCGAGCTCATTCTCATTCAGCAGCAGATCCAGCGGCATGAGGAGGAGATGCGGCGGGCGGCAGCCAATAATGCTCCGCCTCCGCCGCGTGAACCCAGTCCCAGCCCGGCCCCGAACCCCAGCCCCTCGCAGTCCAAACGCAAGGTGAAGGTCCACTCTCCCACCACCCCTCTGATGCTGTGGCTCTCATACCAGTCTGTGACTTGCCCACACCATTCTTTTCTAGCTATTTTGTGGATGTATTGAATTTTTGACACTCAGCTATATATTTTTCCTGAATTTTTATTAGCTTAATATATGTTAATATTTATAATATAGCTAGCAGAATGGTGGTGGTATTAACGACTGGTGTGAGAAAACTGCAGCTTCAATATACTCTAGTTACAAACCAAATAAGTCGCTTCACCCATCCAAGATCTCTGTAATTTTTCAGCTCCAGTGTAGGTGCCTTTCAGAATGACCGTATCCTTAGCGAGAGCTTAATCCGCACTTGTATATTAATTTGATCTGAGCATCTATATGGCTACACCAATCACACCAAACTGTGATTTCGCTGTGATGTTATTCCATCTCATAACTTGGGGTCAAAGTCTGAGACCACTAGATAAAACAACTGCTTAATCAGGGATACTGTGACTGGTTGGGGGAAGTTGTCACTAAGTCTGTTTTTCTCTTTTTTATATATATATATATATATATATACATATACAATATTATACCTTTGTAATAGGTAGATTTTTGAGGTAGATTTTTTATAAAACATTGTTTCAGAGTAAAAATCCCCTAAATTATTGTTTTATATGTACTGAACAGAACTCATTCTCAAAACCGAAAACTCGTTAATGTTCGGCCATTTTAACTAAACAAACATTGGCAGTGCCATCATGATTTGTTTTGGAAGACTGTTTTACAGAATGCGCTCATGAAGAGTTGTCATGTCCACTTATAATAAGCAAAGCTTATTAAGTGTCTTTGGACTTGTTTCCAAGCTTTTTTCTAAGATAACATGTTTGGGTCGTTCTGTGTCAAATCAAAACGTTTCAAAAGGAAAGTTTCATCTTGGATGACAAGGGGGTGAGTAAATTATCTGTAATTTATTTTGTTCTGTAGGTGAACTAATCCTTTAAGAATGATAATGTAGAAAGATACTTTTATAATTACAGGCATGCAAACTTTGGAAAAATAATTTTTATGACACTCACACGAGGTATGTCCCAAGATACATTTCTAATTTCAACGTTATTTGTTCTTTAGATATTCCTCTTTAAAGTATAAAAGTATCAGCTGCATGCAAAGTGACCAACATTTGGTTTTTGACCATTGAAAATGTGAACAATATACCAATTTACTCATGGAGCCGCATTAAAATCTGCATACCTTTGGGATTGAACCATCAAGGGTCTTGAAAATGAAGATGCCAAAAGGAAAGTTTGTCAAGAACCAGAATCTAAAAGGATATTAAATTATCCTTAATATTTAAGGTACAGGCATGCAAACTTGAAGCAAAAAAACACAAAAATGTGCTTTTTGCTATTTTTGAACCATCACCATTGGCATATAATGAAACAAAAATTGCTAAAGTCAACAGATTTTACTAATAATCTCTGTGTAACATGAAAATAATGATGCTGCTATCATTCTAAAGTCATTTTTACATCCTTGTAAAATGGCTTCAAAAAACTTGGAAGGTGAAACTTGTCATTTTGGCCCTACAAAACATTTAATATTTTGGCTTTCATCACCATACGTGTTTATTCTAAATATTTCTTAATCAAAAATTTGAGCCGGGAACCTCTGGTTGCGTTGACACGGAATGACCCATTTGGATTTGACATTATTAAGGGCTTGCTCTTATTTGTTCTAGCAACACTAATGAGTCAAAGCGTACCCTGTGTTTTTTTTGCATCATATATACAAAAAAGATAACTGAACATCGTTAAAAACGTCATTAACAACTAGGTGTCTTTGGTTCAATTTCTGCAAATGCAGTTGTCGCTACTTGTATTTTTTTGGGAGTCAATTTAGTTGTAAAATACAGTTGTCACTCCTGTAAATTTCTGAACTATGTGTGTACAAAACAGGATTAAGCACTAAAAGGAGAAGTGACAAAAAGGAGAAGTGACAACAAATTTAGCTGTAATGTATACATGGCCTTGGTGTGGCAAAATGTCCCCCATTTGTGAATGTTCCAAAGAACTTTTTGAGATTCAGTGGAAGGAAATCTTGTCTTTTCCACAAACTGGTTTATATGATCAGACAAATTTGCTCATTTTATTAGTGACCTAGAAATGGTGCAATATTTTTATGTATGAAATATTTCTTATTCATTTTGTGCTGTAGTGCTTCTTGGTTTATACTTCTGCAAATTCCAATAACTTCTGTTTATTTCCAAGTTTAAATTAAATCACAGATTTTTAGGGTGGTCTCAGACTTTTGAACCTCACGGTATGTAGCATAAACATTGATTTTTCAACAATCAAACACTTATTATCCATTCAGTAAAATGCTTCAACGTTTCATTTAAGCAGCTTTCAAAGGACCCCTGCTCTAAACATGCTGTTATTATGAAAGTAAAAGACATCACATTCGCTGTCAACCTATCACTAGCAGAATAAGTGAAACTTGTATATTTCCGTAATTTTCACAATAAGCCCAGTAAACCTGATCCATTTTTCCTCGGTCATGCAAGCACATTTATTTACACAGTCCTGTGTACAGTTAATATTCACTGCATGGCATGGTTTGCCGTCCTACCACATAGAGTGCAATGCACTTTGCTCCAGCTGTTGGTCAGCAAAATACCTGCCTAACATCAAAACTAATTGCATTTGCATAGACGACAGTTATTTAGCAGTAATCAAAGCCCATTTCAAATCACACACCCTTGTTTTTGTATGTAGATGTGTGTTTGTGTGTTTGATGTTTTCCTTTGTGTTCTTCTCTCCTCAAATCATTCACTGCTTTTCTGGGATTTGGTACTTAATTGCATTGCAGGTGCGGGCCAAGAAATGATTCAGCGCTCTTGATGCATCAATGACATACAATCGAAGCATCCTTTACGAATCGTTTTTTGAAGTGTGGTGATTTGTGAAAAGAATAAGTGATTGATTAAATGCTTGAAAAACCTGCAAGTGAAATTTCTTCTCTTTGCATTAACTTGCCTTTCCTCTGCTGGGACGCCTGCTGGAATTGAACGCACGAGATGTGGATTGTTTGTGCAATGGCTCTTACAGGGGATATTAGGAAGATCATCAGTTTTACTGAAAATAAATAACATGGTCATAGTCTGCTACATTGTTTCTTGTGCTTTCAGTCATCTGATAAAGAAAAAGTTGACCAGCTTCAGGAAGAACTTCTTCGAACGCAGGTATTAACATGAATGTGTCACTGATTTTAATCATTCGTTTTGATTTAGCTTTTTCCATACTAAACTTCTATTTCTCTCACGCTTAAACAGCTGAAGTACCAACGGATGCTGGAGCGTCTGGAAAAGGAGAATAAGGAACTGAGAAAAGTCGTGTTGCAGAAAGATGACAAGGGTATTCACCAAAGAAAAGTCAAGGTCAGATTTGAACTTTCTTCAATTATATATAGAAGTGATACATGCAGTAACCCCCTTTTTTTAAGTGGTTGGCTTTTTCATTGCTGTACAGAAAGAACAGATCACTGAGTTTCATTGATGCATTTCTCCTGTTTTTGATCCTGTGCAGAAGTCTTTGATTGATATGTATTCTGAGGTCCTGGACATTCTCTCAGATTATGACTCTAACTACAATACTCAAGATCATCTACCAAGGGTCAGTATTAAACTATTTTATATATGTGTATATATATATATATATATATATATATACTTTTGTGAAAGTTAAATAGTGTTTATGTGGATGCTTCAAATAAGCCCATGTGGGTTTATCACCTCTTCTTTCACTGTAGTATGTTTTTTTCTTGCATTTTATTGTATGTAGCTCTGCATACACCTCTTAATGCTTCAAACAAGACCATCTTCTGTCTTCTCTTTACTAGGTGGTGGTAGTTGGAGACCAGAGTGCGGGAAAGACCAGTGTGTTGGAGATGATAGCTCAAGCTCGGATCTTCCCCAGAGGCTCTGGAGAAATGATGACCAGATCACCTGTCAAGGTGAATTAAACAATCTACACTCAGATAGTACTTAAATGGCACTTGAATAATAATAAAAATATAGTAAATATTATAATAATTGTGATGTGTTTACATGTAGGTGACACTGAGTGAAGGCCCTCACCATGTAGCAATGTTCAAAGACAGCACTCGTGAGTTCGACCTCGGGAAAGAGGATGATGTAAGTTTCTTAATTCAAATTAGGTGGTTTTAAATTTGTCTGTCTTCATATTTAACTATCAGGTCACTGAGATTTTATGTTTTGTTTTATCATTTCTAGCTTGCAGCATTGAGGCACGAGATTGAAATCAGGATGAGGAAGAGTGTGAAGGAAGGTCAAACAGTCAGTCCTGAGGTGGGACCCGTGTTCCTTAAAGGGATAGTGCACCCAAAAATTAAAATTAGCTTATTAATTGCTCACCCTCCAGGCATCCTAGGTGCATATGACTTCCCTCAGACGAATCCAGTCGGAGTTGTATTAAAAATTATCCTGGCACTTCCAAGCTTTAGAATGGCATGGGTGGATGTTTCTCTTCATCAGTCCAAAACAAGTCCAATGAAGTGGTTCCATCCATAATAAAAAGTGCCTCACACGGCTCCGGGGTGAATAAAGACCTCCTGTAGAATCAATGCATATTTGTGATAAGTGATATGTAGTGATATGTAATAATCACTTTAATCTAGCTTGCACCAACGGGTCGTACATGAAAACCCTTCTGGGGCGGATGACGTGGGACGTCGGTGTTGCGCATGTCACAAACCAACGTTTGTTTACAGGAGCAAAGGAAGCACAGTTTCCTTACTTTAGCAAAGGAAAACCATCCTTCTCTTGGCTTACATTGAAATCCTCCGACATTTTTCTTTACAGATCTCCATTTTGTGCTTCTAATTCGTGACCATTGTCTTGTTTTGATCTTTCCACGGCGTGTTCGCGTTTGTCACTTCTAAGCAGTGCACGTGGACCACCAACGTCCTGTGTGACCCGCCCGGAGCTGCTTCTGTGTACGACCAGTTGGTGCAAGCTAGATTTAAAGGATTATTATGTTTTAAATATGGATATTTTTCTTACAGAAATGCATTAATTTGCTAATTGGACTTGTTTTGGACTGATGAACAAAGAAACACCCGCCCATGCCATTCTAAAGCTTGGAAATACCAGGATAATTTTTAATATAACTCCGATTGGATTTGTCTAAAAGAAGGAAGTCATATACATCTAGGATGCCTGGAGGGGAAGTTAACAATGAGTTAATTTTCATTTTTGGGTGAACTAATCCTTTAACTCCTTTGTGAAAGCATTAAAACTTGAATGTGCCTGAATACGTTGATATTTATCATTCATGTGTTTTTATTCTGTGTTAGACCATCTCTTTAAGTGTAAAGGGTCCAGGAATTCAGAGAATGGTGCTTGTTGACTTGCCGGGGGTCATTAGTGTAAGTTTTGTGTACATTATCATACAGTTTTTTTGCACATATAATCTTACAAATCTACGCTGAAGATATTTGATGTCACTGAATGTTTCTTTTGTATACAGACTGTAACATCCGGCATGGCTGCTGACACAAAGGAAACAATTTTTAGCATTAGTAAAGCCTACATGCAGAATCCAAATGCCATCATCCTTTGCATTCAGGGTGAGTGTTTTTCGACTAAAATATTTGTCATTCTCTTATCCCCAATCCTGTTAATATTTCTATCTTGGTTTATTTCTCTCTTTCAGATGGCTCAGTAGATGCAGAGCGTAGTATAGTCACTGATCTGGTCAGTCAGATGGACCCTCAGGGCAGAAGGACCATCTTTGTTCTTACCAAGGTTGACCTGGCAGAAAAGAACCTAGCTAGTCCAAGCAGAGTAAGACCTTTAGATATTTCACTACAGAAACTTTTAATAATAAGCATTACTTACTGTAGTAACCACTAGAGGGAGGCATTTTGTGTTCTCTGACACTAAGCAAGCAATTTTGACTGCAGTTGTGTGCAGATGATGATAAAAGTTTTAAAATACTTTGTTATTTTTACTCACATTATTTATTTTTTCCCAATTTGTAGATCCAGCAAATAGTTGAAGGCAAGTTATTCCCAATGAAGGCTTTGGGCTATTTTGCTGTAGTAACCGGCAAAGGTAAGCATGAGTTTCTAGAAACTGTTTGCATTTGAAATTTAGTGCACTTAGATGAAATCATTCACTCCTGTGATTCTTTTGTAGGCAGTTCTAATGAAAGCATAGACTCCATCAAGGATTATGAGGAGGACTTCTTTCAGAACTCAAGACTGCTGAGGTACGAGTCAAATGCATATTTCTAACTTACCTTTTTTATGATCTGTCACGTGTTTTGATTGTACAATATTTTCCCAAAATGCTAAAGGGATGGCATGTTGAAAGCTCATCAGGTGACCACAAAAAACCTGAGTCTTGCTGTGTCAGACTGCTTCTGGAAGATGGTCAGGGAGTCAGTGGAACAACAAGCAGATGCTTTCAAAGGTAAGATTCAGATTTTATTATGATTTATACCACCACTCCAGCTGACAGATCTTAAATGGATCGTTGTTGATCCAAACCATATGGTTTTTCATTTTCTGTGTAGCACAAAAGAATAAATTAAGCACAGCTTTTTCATACAAGAATATGAAATGAGGTGGTCATGTTCCAGAAAATTGCCAAAAGATGCATAAATGGTATAGAATTCTTCTTCCCTTAAAGGGATAGTCCACCCAAGAATGAAAATTCTGTCATTAATTACTCACCCTCAATACCTTCGTTCTTCTTCGGAACACAAATTAAGATGTTTTGATGAAATTCGAGAGTTTCTGACCCTGCATAGACAGCAATGCAACTGACACGTTCTAGGCTAAGAAAGGTAGTAAGGACATTGTTAAAATAATCCATGTGACATCAGTGGCTCAACTGTAATTTTATAAAGCTCTGAGAATAGGCCCAGAAAGTCATAGTCACAGCCTGTGAAAGGGTCATTATTCAGTAAATCATAAATAACTGGATTATTGTTGTGGACAATGTCAAAAAGTCGAAAAGGTTGTTAATTTCTGCTTTAGCGCACATCTGAAAGCCTTGAAATAAAAAGGCACATGGACTGTGCTTTTCGGCCTTTAACTTGATCATTGCTATTTTTATCCCCTAATAAGATGCTGATTTTCAAGGGCATTTTGAGAAGCAGTGTGCACATCAGCTCTCAGGAGACCCAGTAAATAAACCTTAATAGAATCCAAACCAACAGCTCGACAGCCACTTAACTCTGAAACCCACCTCAGCAGAGCTGTTTCCCTGTTCTGTGCGTGCTGATTCCCGTCACACCTCACCTCAGCTCAGACGTTCTGCACAGGGCACGCTGTAGACCTCCACGCTGCCAATTAACAGGCCACCCCTGCTAGCGCTCTGCCTCTAGATTTATTGCCTGACCTGGGACGCTTCTCAAACCTTTGTGTGGGCTATCGATCTCCACGGCTGCACTGGGGCCGGCCCGATAACCAGAGCAATTAGCGTCATCTCCATTGTGTGAGCGAGACGCCCGGCCCGTGTGTAAGCTGGGGATGCAGTGCCCCTGGGGAGCATGGGGTTGCTGATACAGTGCACGCCTGGCTCCGGGTGCATTGATCATGGCCACGGCACAGTCTATCTGGTGTCCCTGTATGGGGAACGAGACAGAGGAAGATGGGAAGTGTCTGAGGAATAGGGCTGCTGTCATTGAAAAGTTTTAGTCAAAGTATTATTATTATAGACGAACTTCGAAGACATTGTAGAAAATCCAAATTACAAATGTTTAAGCTACATCTGACCTACTAACCGCAGTTTTTATCATATGAAATGAAATTGAAATGCTAATGAATTTTGTAACACTTTTTACCTGTTTGCTAGAGATACTGAAATTTCACAGTTGTGACCTTATGGAAGATACATTGTCCATAAAATAAGTACATTAAAAGAATAGTTCACCGAAAAATAAAAATTCTGCCATGATTTGGTCACCCTCAAGTTGTTCCAAACCTGTATGACTTTTTTATTATGTGTAACGCAGAAGAT
>JAHKKF010382395.1:0-18300 GCA_019740295.1 Labeo calbasu | reverse complement strand
TATAATATTTGTGCAGTTAAATCCTTAATTTTTTTTCATATTGCTTCTATGTGACCTTTTAGTCTTTTTCAGAAAGTCTTTAACTTTAAAAGCTATTGTTGTTGGCCTATAGGTCCTTTCCTTCTCACTAATCCTCTCATAGAAACTCATTATAAATCATAAGTTGCTATATAAGAAGAGCTGTGTTCAGTGTTTACTTGAATTATTAATTTTTTTTCCCTTCTCTTTTCTTCCAGGATTAAGTGGGCAGCCTCCAGATATCGAAAAAAGAAAAGTAGCATTTGGACAGAACTTTATACCTCCGAAAAAGCCAAAAACCTTTCTTCAGTTAGTATGGGAAGCATTACAAGACGTAACATTGATTATTTTGGAAGTGGCAGCAATAGTTTCTTTAGGCCTTTCTTTTTATAAACCTCCGGATTCAGAAAATAGAAGTAAGTCACCTATTTATTTCCTTCTGCCTTATTTATAGATCATTATCTCAGATTCTGGTTGTTCTGAGCTGAGTTTTATTTGGTGTTTGCGTGTGTGTGTAGATTGCGGGAAGGCAGCGGGTGGAGTAGAGGATGAAGGAGAAGCTGAGGCCGGCTGGATAGAAGGAGCTGCTATCCTCCTATCTGTTATTTGCGTGGTGCTCGTGACGGCCTTCAACGACTGGAGCAAAGAGAAGCAGTTCCGTGGCTTACAGAGCCGCATTGAACAAGAGCAGAAGTTTACGGTGGTTCGGGGAGGGCAAGTCATTCCGATCCCTGTGGCCGAGATTGTCGTCGGGGACATTGCACAAATTAAATACGGTAAGCTGGTAAATTTGCAGGATCTTTCATTTCCTTCTTAGAAGGAAAATCAGAAGTTTAAGTATAGCTACTCTGACATAATTAGTACTTTTTCCTGTATAGTCACCTTGAAATAAATTCAAAAGCTGCTGACGGTAATGTACGTTATTGTGATGGGATGCTTCACTGATCTTCATCAGGTGACCTCCTGCCTGCTGATGGCGTTCTCATCCAGGGCAACGACCTCAAAATAGATGAGAGCTCTTTAACTGGAGAGTCTGACCATGTGAAGAAATCGATGGAGAAAGATGCTATGCTGCTGTCAGGTGGGACACGAAGTTACAAACAAGCCAATGTTTGGTTGCACAGTCCTGTAGCATTTTAGCATTTTCTATGTGTCCAGTCTCACCTCTACTCAAAATTTCAGCCAAACCCAATAAATGTCCAACTTGGGAGTTCAGATGTTTGATATGTAGGACCTGTTCCCTCTCAGCGAGGCTAGTGCACATCTTCAGCTAATCCCATTTTATGAAAGCCAGTTGATCCTCTGATAGAATGACATTGCTGTGTGCCATCCCAGAGGAGATGAGGAGGGATTTGTGAGCCTGAATGGGCACTTCTCCAGCAGAGCCTGCGTTAGCATGCTGTGTCTACCCCAGCAGAAACCACTCCCTGACATTTTTTTTTTTTTTTTTCTGTAGACCCCCTTCTCAAGCTTAAACAATCACTGAGAGCTGTAATAAAGGCCGGAAAATGGGCACTTTGAAGACCTGCCTGTTTGAGTCTTAATCCTGTTTCAAAGCTTGTTCACTCAAAGGACATTAACTATAATGATAGCCATAAAGGTCTAATTTTAAAAACCATCTCAAATTTAAAATGCACACCTCCACACCTCAACTGTAATGATAACGACAGAGAAACGATTGTTGGAATTAAATTCAAAATGACTTTTTCCAGCTGATGAATGATAAAAACATTCACAGCCAATCAGAATCCATCCTGCTTTAAAGGATTAGTTCACTTCCAGAATGAACATTTCCTGACTATTTACTCACCCCCATGTCATCCAGGATGTTCATATCTGTCTTCAGTAGTAAAGAAATGAAGGTTTTTGAGGAAAACATTCCAGGATTTTTCTCCATATAGTGGACTTCAGTGGGATCCAATGGTCCAAATTGCAGTTTCAGTGGAACTTCTAAGCCTTCTACATGATCCCAGACGATCGTGTAAAACGATCGGTCATTTTCTAAAAAAAAAAAACGTAGGTGGAAGTACTGACCCAGTGTTTCCAAAGTGAACGTGCAAAGAAAGTCAAACACTCTTTACCAAAAAGGGTAAAACGATGTTGGTTCGATTTTAAAGTTGAAGTTTTCTTGCCTACTACCTTTCTGAACCAAAGTGCACAGACGAAGAACTAGCCAGGCGTGACCTTTCCAACGTGATTATGTAATACGTGAAGTCGCGGATGCGCATCGCAGAGCTAGGGCAAGACGAGCATTTGTCTTTTTTTAATAAAATGACCAATCGTTATTCCTCGGCTGGGATCGTGTAGAGCCCTTTGAAGCTACATTGAAACTGCAGTTTGGACCTTTAACCTGTTGGTCACCATTGAAGTCCACTATATGGATAATAATCCCGGAATGTTTTCCTCAAAATTAATTTCTTTGCAGCTGAAGAAAGGAAGACATGAACATCTTGGATGATATGAGGGTTAGTGAATTAATGCAATAACCAATCGCTACAACCATTTTTTGAGAGAAAACTGAGGTGTTTTTGACTGTTTTAGATCCAGAGGTCAATATATTGTTTGGTCTGGCCCTTAATCACCTCATCTTCCTCTGTGCAGGTACTCATGTCATGGAGGGCTCTGGAAAAATGGTTGTCACTGCTGTCGGAGTCAATTCCCAAACTGGAATCATCTTCACACTATTGGGGGCGGGAGAAGATGATGAGGACGAGGAGGAGAAAGAGAAGAAGAAAGAAAAGGAGAAAAAGAAGGAGAAGAAAAGTTAGTTGTCTGTATTATTTGCTGTCTTTTAGAAACTAAAATAGACCAACCAGTGGCCTTTTCAGTCTGTAACTACTGTGGCGGCAGAGATGAATTGAATAGGCTGGGCATATGTGTGTGTGTTCCAGCATTCATGAAAGTGTGCTTTTGTCAAACTCAAAAAAAAAGAGTTGTGTGCTTTTTTTTTTTTTTAATTTAGCAGTATTTTTCTGTCTGGTATAAAATGTCTGAAGCAATGACTCATAGAAAAATGTAACGATTTCTTGCGCGCTCCATTAACTAACTGCAGTTTAATGCATTTCTGCAGCCCGTGGCTCACGTGTTGGGTCTCCAAATGAGTGCCTGCAGATACATGAATATTTCAGTACTTGGAGAGGTTGGGCCCCAAGTTGCTGTTCAGCGACTGTGCACCTCATTGCAATTTTGTGCGTTTGTGGTCTAGCCGCGGCTGTGGATTTAAAAAACCTCATGAGGTCGTGGCGCACATCTGTTCGTAAATATTCTAGGGCCTTTTCTCATTCTGCTAAATCAAAGAGAAGATTTGCATAATTGGAAATATGTTTAAATGTGCGCTGCAGAACCGTCGCTTGCATAATGGCGAATAATGAATAAATTAGTGAGTGTTTGTTATGTGGCTTCTCTGTCTCTCTCTTTTGACAGATAAAAAGCAGGATGGCTCTGTGGAGAACAGAAAGAAAGGTGAGTAACCCTATTGACTTAATGACATAATGAACACCATATTGGCTTAGAGGGCCACCCGCTTACATGCAGCAGCCTGCATTAAAAACATCGCCTTAACCCATTAGTGCTGTTGGATCTTTATTAAAGCTTATCCACACTAGCGTGAGGTGCAGAGAAGTGTGCGTGTGTGAAGTGTCGAGAAGTTAGCCAGTTTTCGGATTATTACGCTACCATTTGAAAGTTTTAGAGATTTGAAAGAAATGTATAATTTGCATTAATTATAAGGATTAGTTCACTTGCAGAATAAAAATTTCTGGATAATCACCCCCATGTCATCCGACATGTTCATGTCTTTCTTTCTTCAGTCGAAAAGAAATGAAGGTTTTTGAGGAAAACATTCCAAGGTTTTCTCCATATAGTGGACTTCAATGGGGATTGGGTTGAAGTTCCAAATTGCAGTTTTAATGCAGCTTCCAAGGCCTCTACACGATGCCAGCTGAGGAATAAGGGTCTTTTTTAGTGAAACGATCTGTCATTTTCTAAAACAGAAATTAAAATGTATATACTTTTTAACCACAAATGCTTAACTTGATCTTGTGCATTATGCACATTGCATGGTTAGTACTTCGACTGTTCATCTGGGTCAAAAAGGAAGGGTAGGGTGAAAAACTCCATCTCATTTTCAAATTCAAAGTCGAGCTAGTGCAAGATGAGCAACTGTGGTAAAAAAGTATGTACACTTTTATTGCTTTTAGAAAATGGTCGATTGTTTTGCTAGATAAGACCCTAATTCCTCAGCTGGGAACGTGTAGAGCCTAGGGATGTTTCGATATTTTCAATATCGTGATAGCACAACTGTCTCGATATTATCGTGGTTACATGACGATATGAAACGATGGGTCTTCCGGGCAAAAAGTGTAGTTTTTAAAATATATTTAAACTACTTATTCTAACATAAAAGGTCTTTAAAGTTGTGTTTTAAGCCATTATGCTTTGAAACAGTATTTGTTTAATGAACTAAAACCGAAAGCACAATATGGCTTAAACCCTTCATCATCTGTTTCGTTGTGCGTTTCAAAGCAAAGCGCACACGTTGTTAAGACCGATCAGCTCGTGATCCGGTGTTTTCTGCGCCCCAGTTTACAGCGAACTTGTTTATTGCCATCGGAGTTTAGCACGCATTTGGGAACACAATGGCCACCAGTTATGCTTTATTTTCACAGCAAATGAGACTTTTTTTGGAAGCCTGTTTTCACTGAAGCTGGAGTTTTCCTTTGAAATAAAAGCTCTACTGTCGTTTCCGTCAAAATAAAAGCTTAAAAGTGCAGTATGAATTGCTGGCACCAAGCGGTTTAAATGGATAACGTTACTGCAGTCCAAATTAAAAAAAAATACATCTCTTAAGTGTAGAAATTTGGAAAGAAGTATTGTAATTTCCCTACTGTAGTGTAAAGCAAAAATAATGTACCTATGAAATATTAATTTTCACTTATTTTGCAATGCAATTGTTTTACAATATATGGCTATTACTGTCATTGTTGTTATCATTATATTCTAATTTGCTTGGCTTCCTAAAACACCAATCTAGACTAAGACAGTATAAATAAAAAGAAGGTTCAGATTCAAGTTAATTCACTTAAGTTTTCTTAGTTAGTTAGTTCTCTTAATTTTCAACTCTCACAGTGCACTAGATAAAATAATTTAACTTTAAAATGGTAAAATTGTCTATTTTTCCCCAGTTCTTCATTTGTAAATATCACTGTGGACTTCATATTGCGATATTATTGTATTGTGAGATTTTGATATTGTTACATCCCTAGTAGAGAGCCCTTGAAAGCTGCATTGAAACTGCAATTTGGACCTTCAACCTGCTGATCCCCATTGAACACCAATATAGAGGAAAATCCTAGAATGTCTTCCTCAAAAACCTTCATTTCTTTTCGACTGAAGAAAGAAAGACATGAACATCTTGTAAATTATCAGGAAATTTGTATTGTAGAAGTGAACTGATCCTTTAATTTGATCAAAAGTGACAAATCGGTATATTAAAATGAAACCAACTCTGTAGCGTTTACTCAAAAAGTGTTTAGCCCCGGCTACAGATCGCCCTGCCAGAAGTGAGCTCTAATCCAGCAGACTAGCATTACGGCTCTGCGAGTAGAGCGCAGCAACACGGCACAGTAGAATAGCAGTCCCGCGTCGGCCTTTACCCCCCGCTAATTCAAACGCAGTCGCATTACCTCACATCACACACCGGTTAAATCCTGCACACAGGCCGACTGCGTCATGCTACAGCAGCGATAGATGGAGATGCCCCGCTGCGTGCTTGTCTGTATGATTGCACGCATGCTGAGTTCTTTGTTGTGTGATGTCACCTCACTGGCAGGCAGTACTTTGAGCACGCAGAGCGACGGATAAGTGTGTGCATGTCATCTTTTATAACCGATAACGATAAGTGACGGACTGGACATCTGAGCGTGGCGATGCTAGGATACTTGGTCACATTGGCTTGTGTGCGGCTCCTAAACGTGTGGATGATCTTGAGCTGTGTTTTCTCAAACTGTAATAAAATTACCATTCATTTATAATCACTATTATAATTAATGCATCTGCTCACTTAATTATATTTGTCACATAGAGGGAACCACAATTTAATTAGAAAATGCTTCCTGTGCTCCGGGTGTGGAGAAAATCATAGTCACCAGCAGCAGATAATATGAATGCATATTTAGTTTTCTGTGTTTCTGTTTGTAGCTAAAGCCCAGGATGGTGCTGCAATGGAGATGCAGCCTCTAAACAGTGATGAAGGGGCTGATGGTGAGGAGAAGAGAAAAGCCAACTTGCCAAAGAAAGAGAAATCAGTTTTGCAAGGGAAACTGACCAAATTAGCGGTCCAAATTGGAAAAGCAGGTAAGCGTGGTTCTCTTAAAAATAAAAAGACACTTTAGGAGGTAGATGCGTTTAAAATGTGCAGTAGTTCACGGCTGTGACATCACTGAAGTCTGTTAGCTATTTCAAAAAGGATGTCTTGCCAAACTTCTGGTTTCAATAGGAAATATGTCAACATAATACAGAAAACTGCATTTGTGGTTTTACAGTGGTAATGGTTTTTGCTTTGCTCTCAGACATATGCAGCATGGGATTTAGAGGTGTGTTTGTTCCTGTGCAGGTCTGGTGATGTCAGCTATCACGGTGATCATTTTGGTGGTGCTTTTCGTGGTGGACACTTTTTGGATCCAGGGACTTCCTTGGGAAAAAGAGTGCACTCCCATTTACATCCAGTTCTTTGTTAAGTTCTTTATCATCGGTGTGACCGTGCTGGTGGTGGCCGTCCCTGAGGGTCTTCCGCTGGCTGTAACCATCTCGCTGGCTTACTCTGTCAAAGTATGACCCTGCATGTTCTGTATAAATGTTCGTTGTCTGTACTGACCATCTTGTGACATTAACCCTCTATCCAGACTTTGTTAGACAATACATAGTAATATTACTTCTGGATTTCTGCCATTTAATTGTGGATTAGTGGACTTTTTTCTGTTTATTGTTGAGCTGTCTGTTTTTGGTGATTAAATTCCATCTCAGTTTTTTTTATTGTTTTACTTTGCTGATGTTTTTCAGAAAATGATGAAAGACAATAATTTGGTGAGGCATCTTGATGCCTGCGAAACCATGGGCAATGCCACAGCCATCTGTTCGGATAAAACAGGGACTCTGACTATGAACCGGATGACAGTTGTTCAGGTTTTTATCGCTGATAAGCACTACAAGAAAGTCCCTGAGCCCGATGTCATTCCTTCCAGCATCATGGACCTGCTTATACTGGGCATAAGTGTGAACTGCGCTTACACCACCAAAATCATGGTGAGTCTCTAGGCAAGCATAATACCTATATACTCTACCAGTCAAAAGTCTCTTCTGCTCACAAAGACTGCATTTATTTGATCCAAAATACAGCAAAAGCAGCAATATTGTGAAATATATTTACTATTTAAAATAGCTGCTTTCTCTTTGAATATATTTTAAAATGTAATTTATTCCTGTGGTCAAAGCTAAATTTTCAGCACCATTACTCACATGATCCTTCAGAAATCATTGTAATATGTTGATTTGCCATTCAAGAAACATTTTTTTTATTACTATTATCGTCAATATTTAAAACAGTTGAGAACATTTTTTTATGAAGCTACAAGAATATTTTTGTGCGCTAAGAAAACAAAAATAACAACTTAATTCAACAATTTCTTGAATAAAGGTTTTTTAAAACTCATTTATCTTCTTTTTCAGTCCCCTGAGAAGGAGGGAGGCCTGAATCGTCAGGTGGGCAACAAAACTGAATGTGCCTTGCTGGGCTTTGCCTTGGACTTGAAAAAAGACTATCAAGCAATCCGCTATGAAATCCCTGAAGAGAAGCTTTACAAGGTCTACACCTTCAACTCCGTCAGGAAATCCATGAGCACCGTGCTAAAGAATGCTGACGGAGGCTTCCGGATGTTCAGCAAAGGAGCCTCCGAGATTCTGCTGAAGAAGTATGCCATCCTCAATCATAAACGCCCAACACAAGTTCACGTCGTAGCATCTTATAATTTAAGTAAAACACTGTAGTATTCTAGCGAGAAGCATGTGAGAGAGGTGTGTCAGCAAACTTGATTGATAGATCAAATGCTTCACCTCCCGCTCCAAAGCCCCGAGGCTGTGTTACTGATAGATTTCCCTGGAGAAATTACTTGGATGGCTCAGTTGCTGTGTGCTGTTGGGTATCTGCAATATCTTACCTGCTCTCTCCTCACCCAGGTGTTATAAAATCCTGACAGCGACGGGCGAGGCAAAGGTTTTCCGGCCCAGGGACAGAGACGACATGGTGAAAAGAGTGATTGAACCAATGGCCTCCGAGGGCTTGAGGACCATCTGCCTGGCTTACAGGGACTTCCCTGCCTCTGAAGGTGAACCAGACTGGGATAACGAGAGCGATATCCTGACCAGGCTCACCTGTTTGTGTGTCGTGGGCATTGAAGACCCAGTTCGACCAGAGGTACAAGCCTTAGCAATCTAAACAAGTTTTGAAGAGAATTTCTTTGTCAAATGCAAACTTAATAATTCTTTCCTGCTCAGGTCCCTGATGCCATTAGAAAGTGCCAGCGTGCTGGAATCACAGTGCGCATGGTCACCGGGGACAATCTTAACACTGCCCGCGCTATTGCAAGTAAATGTGGCATCCTGCAGCCAGGAGATGACTTTCTCTGCTTGGAGGGCAAGGAGTTCAACCGCCGGATCCGTAATGAAAAAGGAGAGGTGAGAGGCACAATTCATTAGCAGCAAGACTCTGATAAACAGAAACTCACAAGCTCATAACATAATCCTTTTTGTTTTAGATCGAACAAGAGCGGATTGACAAAATATGGCCTAAACTCCGGGTGCTGGCGAGGTCTTCGCCGACAGACAAGCATACGCTAGTCAAAGGTGCTCAGAAACTCTGTTTAAAAGTATAATTTTGCTCTGCAATGTCATGCTGCTCGTCTTGACGCATGTCTTTTCTCTTTTAGGTATAATTGACAGCACCGTCGTGGAGCAGAGGCAGGTTGTGGCGGTAACAGGAGACGGCACCAATGATGGCCCTGCCTTAAAAAAGGCCGATGTTGGGTTCGCCATGGTATGTGGGTCTGCCTGACGTGGCTATAAAAAAATGATTCCTCCAAGGATTCTGTGCACTAGATTCATTTTGAATGGGCTTTTATTCTCAGGGCATCGCCGGCACAGACGTGGCTAAAGAAGCCTCCGATATCATTCTCACTGACGACAACTTCAGCAGCATCGTCAAGGCCGTCATGTGGGGGCGGAACGTGTACGACAGCATTTCAAAATTCCTCCAGTTCCAGCTCACCGTCAATGTGGTGGCTGTGATCGTGGCCTTCACTGGAGCTTGCATCACACAGGTATCAGTATAAAAGAGCTTAAGCTAAATAGTGCAGCTTTGCGCAAAGGATTGCATCTTAACAGATGCACCGTGGTGGTTGATGGAAGCAGCTGATTGCTACCCATCCTGTGTGAAGTGATTGGAAATTGTTAGTCTGAGGCAGGAAGACTGCAAGGCAGTCGGTATGGGGTCTGGCACTGCTGTCCACAGGCAAAGCACCAGGCCGAAATGAGCCAGCTCTCCTCTGTTAAATGGAATGATAGCCGGGCTGATTGCAGTTGAGGTTCTGTATTATTGCATAATGAATGGGGGGGGGGTTTACATTTGCGCTTTGCATTGCTGTCAGTAGGCAAGGCTGGATGTGGCCTCGAGCCTCAGGTGTTCTGCTTGTTTCGTGTGTAATTGTCCCTGGAAATTGCTCATGAGCAGACCCACTCAGAATCAAATTCCATGAGAATTTCAGCACCTGTCATTCCGAAGTTCTTGTTTATTAATTACTGTCTAATCTGATTTCGGTATTCTCATTTTTAAAGGGTATGTTCATCCAAAAATGAAAATTCTGTCATTAATTACTCACCCTCATGTCGTTCCAAACTCGTAAGTCGTTTGTTCGTCTTCAAAACAGATTAACATTTTTGATGAAATCTGGCAGCTTTCTGACCCGCCATAGACATCAATGCAACTGATGACCTGGAAAAGTAGTAAGGACATTGTTAAAATAGTCCACATGACATCAGTGGCTTAACCTTAATGTTATAAAGCTATGAGAATACATTTGTGCTCCTTCTCTTCCGTGTCAGTCTTTGATGCATGTTCACGAGAGTACCACAATGCCTTGTTTACCACTGGTTGAACCACAGATGTCACATGGACTAATTTGACGATATCCTTACTACTTTTCTGGGCCTTGAACATGTCAGTTGCATTGCTGTCTATGCAGGGTCAGAAAGCTCTTGGATTTCTTCAAAAATATGTGACTGGACCAGAAAACCAGTCTTAAGTAGCATATTTGTAGCAATAGCTAAAAATACATTTTATGGATCAAAATGATTGATTTTACTTTTATGCAAAAAAAAATCATTAAGATATTAAGTAAAGATTATGTTCTGTGAAGGTATTTTGTAAGTTTCTCACCGTAAATATAAATATTATCAAAATGTAATTTTTTATTAGTAATATGCATTGCTAAGAACTTAATTTGGACAACTTTAAAGGCTTTTTTTTTTTGCACCCTCAGATTCCTGATTTTCAAACTGCTGTATCTCGGCCAAATATTGTCCTATCCTAACAAACCATGCATCAATGGAAAGCTTATTTATTTAGCTTTCAAATATCTCAATAAAAAAGACCCTTTTGACTGTTTTTGTGGCCAGAGTCACATATCCTAATTTGTGTTCCATAGATAGATAAAGATCTTATGGGTACGGAAGGACATGAGGATGAGTAATTAATGACAGAATTTTTATTTTTGTGTGAACCAACCCATTAAATTCATTGCAGAATTCCAGAGATTTTACCCAAAATCTGTGTAAAAAAGTGAGCAAAGGATTCAGTACTAATGCACAGCTGAGAGGGTGTTTTTGAATGTTATGAAGGTGGCAGCAGTGAATGAGGTCAGAACGGTCACCTCCTGTTCTCTCTCACTCTCCCAGGACTCTCCTTTGAAAGCTGTACAGATGTTATGGGTAAATCTGATTATGGACACATTTGCCTCTTTGGCCTTGGCCACTGAACCCCCCACTGAATCTCTTCTGCTGAGGAAGCCTTACGGCCGTAATAAACCCCTCATCTCCCGGACAATGATGAAGAACATACTGGGTCATGCGGTCTACCAGCTCACTATCATCTTCACTCTGCTTTTTGCTGGTAAGAACTAACAGCAAGTGTGATGGAGCCATGCACATAATAATAGCAAAAAACCAAACATCCATGGAAATTTAACAAGTTAAATAATGTGCATAATAAGAAAACTTTGCACTTTTGCTGTAAGAATCAGTCAGCTGAGCTTTCTATAGTACCTGCAGTCATATCCTATATTTTGTAACAATGCCACAAAGGGCTGTGTCCTTCAAAAGAGTCTACAATGCTGTACTTTCTGCTCATTTCTCAGGTGAAAAGATGTTCGACATCGACAATGGACGTAACGCCCCTCTACACGCTCCTCCTTCTGAGCATTACACCATTGTCTTCAACACTTTTGTCATGATGCAGCTGTTCAACGAAATCAACGCACGAAAGATCCACGGAGAACGAAATGTTTTTGAAGGCATTTTCAACAACATGATCTTTTGTACAATCGTCTTTGGGACTTTTGTTATTCAGGTATGCAGCAAATCCTACAAATGTGACCCCCGGACCACAAAACCAGTCATAAGGGCACATTTTTGGAAACTGAGATTTATATATCATCTGAAAGCTTAATAAATTGTTTAGATAGGAGAATATTTGGCTGAGATACAACTATTTGAAAATCTGGAAACGTTGAGGGTGGAATAAAAATCAGCTTTCAAGTTGTCCAAATGAAGTACTTAGGAATGCATACCTTAATCACTTAATCATAATTAAGTTTTGATATATTTACCAGTAGGAAATTTACAAAATATCTTCATGGAACGTGATCTTTACTTTGGCATTAAATAAATTATGTATTGTTCGCTATTGCTACAAATATACCCGTGCTACTTACGACTGGTTTTGTGGTCCAGGGACACAAATCGCTGAGCAGAGTGTGATCTAAGCATTTCACTCAAAAAATGATTTACATTTTTTCCCCACTTAGATCGTCATAGTGCAATTTGGAGGAAAGCCATTCAGCTGTGTGGGGCTGACCATTGAGCAGTGGCTGTGGTGCATCTTCTTAGGCTTTGGATGTCTTCTGTGGGGACAGGTGAGCAAAAAAGCAGCTACCTGTAGCCTAGCCAGTAACTTGCTTTCAATACACCAATCTGAGTTTCTCAATAGTAACGAAGCAGTGCCCCCTAAAGGCACTAAACTGAATTACTAGACTGAGAGCATTTAGTTTTTATCTTCTGGTCATTTGATTTATGTCTACGCCCTCGTTCAGATCATCTCCTCGATTCCGACGAGCCGGCTGAAGTTCCTGAAGACTGCCGGTCATGGAACGCAGAAGGAAGAAATCCCAGACGAGGAGCTGGAGGAGCTGGAGGACCTGGATGAAATCGATCACGCTGAGCGCGAGCTCCGCAGGGGGCAGATCCTCTGGTTCAGAGGCCTGAACCGCATTCAGACTCAGGTAACCTCTTGAAAACCACACTGCTCTGCAGTCCGAGCTCAGGAACAACCCAATCGCCCGCCTTGCTTAATCAGTTTTGATTTCCCCATGATTATGGTTTGAGTTAGTACTCCCTTCAATCGACCGGCCACTTATGGTGACCTTATACTGGTGGAAGAGGGTTTATTAATGCAGTTTGTCAGTGCAATAAGCCGATCAATGCTAAAGGCAAATGTCAGGTCAGGTTCTTTTAATTCAGTGCCTTTTTTTTTTCTCTCTCTCTCTCAGCTGCACTGTCCCTGTCTTCTTTTATATGGGTGCCCTTCTTCCTCTATCCCTCCTCTTCTCACTTCTACTTCTCACTCTCTGTCTTTCTCTCTCCTGTGCGTTCTCTGGGCCTATCACACTCTCTGATTCCTTCCAGATGGATGTTGTGAGTGCGTTCCAGAGCGGAATTTCCTTTCAGGCGGCCGTCAGGCGCCAGCCCTCCAGCACCAGCCAACAGCACGATGTAACCAATGTTTCTAGCCCTACACATGTAGCCTTATCTCCTGCTACTGCCTTCAACACCGCTTCTGCCACTGTCGGGTGTGAGTGCGTGTTTCTTAGTGCATGACAATTAACATTTCCTCCTCTCGCCTAACGGTCTTCATTCTTCTCCTAATGTCCTTCCTTCTCTCTTTTTCTCTCGCTCTCTTGTTCCAAACGAAATGAAACATCTTCCACATTGCTTCTCAATGTTAACGGCTGTGTATCTTAAGTGTTAAGGTTGAGGTATCTGTGTCTGTGTTTGACGCTTTGGCTGGGTTCTCACCGACGAAGAGTCGTTGTCTAATCCCGTCTGGTGTGTCTGCAGCCCTGCGCGTGCTCGCCAGGCTCCTAGCGAGTAAATGTTTTGAGTATACGCCCATGGTCACTGATAACCCGACCGATCGCAGAAAATTGCTCTGTTGTCACGTTTAAAGGTGGCGTTTTGGTAAGTATCTGTAGGTTCAGACAGAAGTGAACTTCCTCTCCTCTTAGTAGTTCGTCACCTTTCCTGTGGCGTCAGTTTTTGCTCGTTCACCCATTCTGCGACACTGTCTCATACTCAGTGCCAGATTTGTCATCCTCTTTCTCTCTGTCTGTCCTTATTGATGTAACTTCGTTATTTTACAGGGAAGATCTGCGACTGGATGAAAAGCCAATGGGGAATCATGTCGTTTGTCTTTCAGCTCGATTCTAACCACATCAATATTTCCATCTTTCATCAGGTCCTGGCTGTCCACAACCCCCTTTTTCTCTGTTCAGGGCACTTTTTGTATTCTGTGTTCTTGTTGTAGTCTTGCTAACGGACAGGGTACGAAATGCTCCAACACTGACTGCCGCATATTCCCTCTTAGATTCTCTGAAATGTGTCATGGGCTATACTCAAAGGTTTACCTCTGTTGAACCACAAGGTAGCGCTGCTCTGCATGGGTCCAGTCTCTAGACCGTTTGTGAATTTACTTGTGCTGGTTTAAAGCTTCAACTTGCTTGGCTGCTTTCAAGTTTTGCGTCTCGACTTCACAACATAATCAGTGATCGATCCCTCCCCTTCCAATATGAGCATGCCCAAAAATATTAACCTCATGTGTTGAGCTGTGTCCTCTGGGGTTACCTTGGCCTCTCTCTTTTCCTGTCTCTCTCTCTTTCTCATTTGCATTTTGAAAATTGGCTTTCTGTGATTTTTCACAACTGAGAAGACGCCCAAGTTCTTTCCAGTTTCTTGAGAAAAGAGGATAAGCTCACCGTAACACAAGCATCAGGTTTTCAAGAGTTCGTCCACTCAGTTGCACGACATCTGACACGCTCACACTCTCTCTCTCAGACGGTTTTGGTGCGCTAACCTCACCCACTCATCAATTAAAACCAGCCCATTTGGCGTTTGGTTTAACATGTACCTAAAAAAACAATAATAAAGTAGGAATGTTTCTGGTGTGCCTGTTGTGTACATGTGGCTGTTGGATTTCTCAAGAGTGGCGAAGCTGACTTTCCATCCCGTTCTCCCGCAGATCCGAGTGGTGAATGCATTCCGCAGCTCGCTGTCGCCCTATGAGGGCCTGGAGAAGCCAGAGTCCCGCACCTCCATCCACAACTTCATGACCCATCCGGAGTTCCGGATAGAGGACTCGGAACCCCACATCCCGCTCATCGACGACACGGACGCGGAGGACGACGCCCCCACTAAGAGAAACGCCACACCCACGCCTCCTCCCCCACCCTCGCCCAATCAGAACAATAACGCCGTTGACAGTGGCATCCACCTCTTCCTGGATCCCAGCAAGCCAGCCACACCCTCAGCTCCCGGGAGCCCCATGCACAGCCTAGAGACGTCCCTTTGATTAGCTCCGCCCCTCGGTACGACACACAACACCTGTTTGTCTCCACAGAGACTGATGCCTGGAGAACTCATTGGATGAGAGGGGCGGAGCCACGGAGCTCTCGGGAGCTTAGCTCATAGGCTTTTGCTTCTCTTTATCTGGATGGTGTTGTACATTTGTTCTTTTTTGCCCTTTGCTTATTCAAACACTGATTTCTGCATCATTTGGCTGTTAATATTTTGAATTATTATTATTATTATTATTATTATTATTATTATTTATGTTTTGTTTTTTTTGTTTTTTTTAATTTTTTTGGAAGACACAGGTCTGTTTACAAAGTTTGTAGATACTTTTTTTCTTCTGTTCGTTGGTGGAAGAGCTTCCTGATGCAGAGAAATGGGGACAAATGAGAAATATTTCAGATACTGCTGTATTTTCAGGAAAAAAGGGTGTTTCTATTGGAAACCGAACTATTTTTGCCTGCAAGTTTTATTTGTTATATATTTGTAGATGTATAGAAACCTTCAAGCCAAATAGATAACACTAAGGCTTGTATAGCAGTGTGAGCAGAGGTATTGAGGTCCATGGGAGGTTTTTTTCATTGGACGGGTGAGGGGAAGGAGCCGTAGACGAGGATCTCTGTCCGTAAATCTCCTCTCATACTTACTACTTCACCCCTTAATTCATCGTTGGGTTTATTTTTTAGTTCCGAGACTTTTCGTGTCTCGTTTTCGTTTGGAAGTTAAGGAGTATCTGGAGTCTTCACGCTTTTAATGGTGTGATTTAAATTTTTTTTTGAAGTGAAGGCCACACCAGGTCCGCCTTTGAAGAATGAACGCATCTGTTATTTAACTATATGAAATGGTCCACAGTCAGTTCATTGACATCAAGACATTAAGTTCCTGCCAATGTATCATAAGTTTGTTTACTCAGGCTGAAAAACATAAACTAGAAAATTGAATTGAAAAGGATGCAATGATTAAAAAGTAAAGCATTTTAACTTAAGATTGTCTTTTAGGTAGTAAATTGCTGTCTCGGTTAAAAGGAAAAATAATAAAAAGGAAAATGAGTAACTTTGTTTTCAATTTTTTTTTTTTGTTTTTGGATTCTTTAAAGATTTCCTCAAGTGTTTTGTTTGTTGATCATATGAGAAATGAAAGTTTGTACTTTATATTTTCCTTCATATTCCATAAAGATTGCTGTCCTTGCTGCAATTGTTTGTAGAATATATTTAAGACCTGAAATACTGGAAAGGAATCAACATGAAGAATTTTCAAGGCGACATGCGTGTAACACTGGTATCACAGCACAGGGTACTTTATTTCAGATTCCCAAGGAACGTTTTGATACAGACCATATAAATAAATTGTATTTTTATGCAGAAATGACAACATCTCAACCTGCTGAACCAGACCTACAGGGATTTTACATAAATTATATTCACGGGGGGGCGGGGCATTCTTTAAACAAGGGTCGTGATTGGTTCTCCAAGTAATATAATACTCAGGGTGGCTTCTAGCATGAAACTTATGGTCAAAATACTAACATGCTTTGTGTTTTTTGTAATGTTTAGAAGTAGATTTTTTTTTTTTTTTGGCAGCAGGGTTCCAGTTCAGACTGTTGCTTCTCTCCACTCGTTGGTTCATTAAGGGTGTAATAAAGGAGAAGAAAGGAAGACAAACAAGAGAAAGGGATTTGCATTTCTTCAGTCATTGCAACTGCACATTTTTTTTCTTTTTTGAATAAGTTATTTCATTTTTCATGTTTATTAAATAAAAAAACTGCTTAAGTTTGCAATTTAGAGCAGATATAATAAAAGAATCCATAACTTTTTTTTCTATAGCGTCTTCCTATAATGGGAATGAATGTTTATCCATCTGTTTTAAGGTTTTTTTTTGTTTTTTTTTTAATCTTAAAGTTTGGAAATAAAAGAACATGTCTGTTTATCTTGCGCAATGTAAATGGATATCGTGATTTAACTTACATTTTAAACTTGTCGAGTATCGTGTATGGTTTTTAAGAATAAAAATTGATATTTAGCGTAACCTGAGGGCCATGTTTTCCTTCATGTTCAGCACATAAATGCAAGATTTTGCAAATGCAAGACAGTTTGTAGGTCCAAAAATGACCAAAAACAAGCTTACTCATACTAAAAGCTATTGTAATTCTAAAGAAGCCATATGAGATATGCATGTATATATACATATGTATACACACACAATTTGTTTATAATATAAATCTAAAGTACACTGACATTTAAAAAAGTTTCAATAAAAATATAAAAAAGGTGGTAGCCAACACACATTAAAATGTTATAAGCATTACCTGTGTATAAGCAGATTCTGTCCACATGCTTCTGTTGGCTGAGTGTGAATGTCCAAACACATCCTTAATTCTGCAGGGGAAAGACAAATTGTTTAAATAGCAGTAAATAATTACATTTCATAAATTTACAGATAAGTCACATGACAGTCGATTCCTGCACTTTATCACAGTGCACGTCTGTTTTGTTTGCATATGTGTTGTTGAGTGACATTATGATGCTGTCATCTGCAGGATCTGTATTTAAAACAGCCTGCATGTGTTGAAGCATCATGTGAAGGATCTGAACCTGAAGCCCAATTATGCTGCATAGTGGAGCAGTATGACAAGCATTAAATACCCCACAATTTAGTTTTGACTAGTCAAAATTCTAATTCCAGATATCTATTTAGCAATTTTGATATCTATAATGTTATTTTGACTAGTCATAATATACATTCGAGATATCTACAATGCTATTACGACTAGTCATATTCTGCTATTGACTTCCATTGGAAAATATTTTCTGATATCTACAAATGAGTTTTGACTGGTATAAACTGTAATTAAAGATATCTATAATTATTTTGTATAAAATTTTTACTAGTGATAATTAAACGAGATATCGCTAACCGAATTACCACTAGTAAAAAAAATATAATTCGAGATATCTCTAACTGGTATTTGACTAGGCATAATCCAATTTAAGATATCTTTAATTCATCATCAAGATATCCAAAAATACATTATTAGATATCTTGAAAGTATAAGATAACTAGGCAACGTAATTGTAGATATCTTGAACTTTATTTTTGACTAAGCAAACCTTTAGAGATATCTTCAATTGGAATTCCTCCTAGTCGAAACTCATTTAAAAATATCTGCAATTTAATTACGGATATCTCAAACTTTCTTTAGAGATATCTGCATTTAGCATCTGAATGCAGGAGCAGGTACAATTCAGATATCTTCAAATATAATTGTGACTAGTCAAAACTGAATTAGAGATATCTCTAATTACCTTTGTATATGTTATGCGTCTACTGAAGATATCT
>JAHKKF010382388.1:0-15194 GCA_019740295.1 Labeo calbasu | reverse complement strand
TCTCTCTCTTTTCTTTCTTTCAATCAGTCAGTTGGTCTTTTTTTCTTTCTTTCTTTTTCTTTCTTTCTTTCTTTCTTTCTTTCTTTCTTTCTTTCTTTTTTTTTCTTATCTACTAAAAGTAAGAAAAGAGAGATGGGCCAGTTGAGAAAAAGACCTACAGAAAGAAAGAAAGAAAGAAAGAAAGAAAGGACAGACTGACTGACCAACCAACAGATAGAAAAAAAAAGAGACAGACTGAAAGAAAGACCGACCGATTGAAAGAAAGTTAGTCTACTTAGTTTATTTCCTGTTGGTCAGTCTTTCTCTCTTTAGGTCTGTCTCTTTTTTAATCAGTTTTTCTTTTTGTCTATACCTTTTCTTTTTTTCTGTAGTTTGGTCAGTCAGTTGGTCTTCCTTCCTTCCCAGCTTCATTGCTGTCTGTTAGCTCGGCGTTCTTTCTGTCTCTCATTTGGTCTATCTGTCTTTTCTTTCTTTCAATCAGTCAGTTGGTCTTTCTTTCTTTCTTTTTTTTCTTTCTCTCTTTCTTTCTCTCTTTCTGTTTATTGCTTTCCTTCTTTCTCAATTGCGTTTCTTTATTTATTTCCCACCAATCCAGCTTAATTACTGTATTTATTTGATAATTGCTCCCATCTGTTTCATTTGTTTCCCGAGATGGACATCCTTTGTATGAAATGGTCTTCCCCCAGACAAATAATGAAGTCCAGAATTAATGGAATGGTATTGTCTTTGTCTGTTCCTGGCATTGCCCAAATGTCACCAACCCTCAGGGAGATAGATGAGCGATTCATCCATTAGTGAAATACCACCTCTCCTCTCATCTCTGTTAGCACAGCAGCATGAAAAGATGGCATATACGCATATTAATGCACACTTCTTTATTGTGCTATTGATCAGGGATTACTGAAAGCAGCCACTCACATCCAAACTGCAGCTTCCTCTCTCTCTTATCCCATTACACGCAGTGTCGTAAATCAGTCTTGGCTGTCAAAACTTCCTTCCCAAACAGTTTTCCGAAATCCCGACCAACTCAATTAAAACATCTGGTTGCCAGACGATCGTAATGTAAGTTTAATAATTTGTCTGTGTGGTGCGAGTTATTTATTCAGTCGTAGACAGATGTGCATATGACAGCATGGCTTCTGATGACGCGTTTGTGTACGTGCATGTACGTGCTTGCTCTCATGCACATATGCATGTGCGTCTCCAAAGAAATCCCGTAATGGGGCAATCATCTAGAAGCCAACCCCCATGCCAATTATCTGTCAGATTATGAAAAGTATGGTTTGCGGTTTTAATCTTACGGAATGCCATTCAGCAATTTCCCTGTGCACAACAAGGGGAAGATAAATTAATCAAAGAGATAGAAAATCAATTTGGCTCCCCAACTGTCATTTCGGATCACCTCGCAAAGCTCTTTTCTCCCAACTCGCCGTGATGCTGATGCAAATGGTAGAGCCCCGCCGGAGATGCCTAATGCTGGGCTTGCAGCCTAACAGCCTCTGTGTGGATGGGAGTGGAGGAGTCAGTTAAGGTTCGGGAGGATAAAGCTTCTGTGGCTTCCTACTTGCATTTCACGCATGACCCACAGCACTCTGGAAATAACCACATTACATCACAGGGCTGGCACGGTGATGCACTGCCAAAATGAATTGAAACCGGAGTGAAGGGGGGGAAGAAATCGAGAGAAGTGTGCAATGGCTGGAGTCTCTGGGAGGATCTGCTATCATTGTCCAACACACTTTCAATGGGAAACGTCATGTTAGCAACTTAGATCCTGCACCAACATAGCGTTGTGTCAGAATATCCAGTTAGTTTACCCAAGGAGAAACAATCAGGGATTGTGCCTGATGAAGACCCGACTGGTCAAAATGTTTATTTTGTTTTATTTTATGTTTGTTAATAAAAATGAAATCCATAAAAACACATTTGTTTAGCTTGATACGGTTTAATTTTTATTAATTGATATTTAAATAAATTAAAATGTTATTTCTGTGTAACCCCAACCCCAACAAATGAAAGTGGTTTTGAGGAAGTTCGCTCAATAGATGTGCATAGTAAAACAGCGGAGGTCTTCTATAATCCACAACTTTTGCTAAACTTTATTTCTAAGCTACAGCAGCATTGTTCTCACTCTTACTCACTGCATAATACATGATCGATCAGATTTTGTTCATGGCAGTCACCAAGAACAAAAATTACCCTGCTGCGAGATAAAGGGAAGTAAGGATGACGCACATCATGCTCAGATGACACCAACAGGAGGCGCCATGCAGAGTTTCCTTTCACAATTTCTGGCCCTAAATGCAGACAGACTGTTTGGCAGCACATACACACCGCTCTAGAGTGCCAACGTCAGCAAACACACACACACAGACAGACAGTAGCACCCCCTTACATTCATCACCATCCTCTTACTCAGGCAGAGAGAAGGCCAGTCTGCTTGGTATAACAAAAACAAGCAGCAGCCTGTCTTCACTCATCTCTCTCTGACCTTAAACAACAGCCAAAGTCTACATTGTTTGCTGTGTGGACCTTCTCAAGGCCTGAAATATGTCAGTAGGATAATGAGAGGTTGTTGCTCTCGGAGAACTCTTGAATCCAGTGGGTTAAGGTGTTTGTTAAAGTAGTGTAGTAAACTTACCCGCACATGGCCCCAAAGGTCAAGGAAACTACTCTGAGGATCTGTCCATCTCTGCTTTCGGTGGTAGTGATTGAAAAGCATCAAATTCTCATCCAAAACAAAAACAAGCAAGCAACATAGATTCTATTCAATCACACGAATAGGTTCTGTTCCAAAATGAGGAAGCCGGCCAGGCGAAGCTGGCCAGGCCAATCTGACGGAGCCTGTGAAAAATATCTGGGTCACATAAAAATGCACTATCCATACTTTAATTTTCATAATTCATGAATGAAAACATTTTGTAATATGATTTTGATGTACATGAGAATTTAAAGGGAAAATGTGTTTCCCCTTCAGATTCTTTAGTTTTCCAGCATCTTTTGCATATTTGAACCCTTTCCAGAAGTGGCTGTATGATTTTAAGATCCATATTTTTCACACTGAAAACAATCGAGGCACCCAAACACAACTACTAAAAAAAAGTTCCAATATTCGCTGATGCTCCAGAATGAAACACGATGCATTAAGAGCCGGGGGGTGAAAACTTTTGAACAGGATGAAGATGTCCAATTTTTTCTTATTTTGTTGAAATATCGTTTTTTTTCCATTTAGTACTGCCCTTTGGAAGCAACAGTAGATTCTTGCATGTTTCCCGGAAAACAAATTAAGTACAATTTACCTTGATCTTCAAATTCAAAAAGTTTTCACCCCCCCAGTTCTGAATGCATCGTATTTCCTTCTGGAGCATCAGTGAATGTTTGAACCTTTTTTAATAGTTGTGTGTGAGTCCCTCAATTGTCCTCAGTGTGAAAAGATGGATCTCAAAATCATACAGTCACTGCTTGGAAAGAGTTCAGATATGCAAAAGATACTGGAAAACCAAAGAATCTGCACGACATGGAAGATTTTTCTGAGGAACAGTGCTCAGTTTCACTGTTCAGCACTAACAAGGGACTCATGAACAGCCATCATATTAAAAACAGTATTAGTATTAAAAACCAAGGATTTCCAGACTTTTGAACGGGGTTATTTTAATCATTTCAGCTTTTTTTCTTGTGGACTATTTTTAACTTTATTAAAATTGTATTTTCTGAAATATATAAAATAGCTCAGTATACCTAAAATGATTTTGCTTAGTTGTGTATCCGTGTGTGTGTGTAAATTATTTGTGTGTAATTAAATTAAATTGTTATGGTAACACCTTAGAATAGGGAACTGACTCCTTATTTGTTGCTTATTAATAGTTAGTAAGGTAGTGGTTAATTTAGGTATAGATTGGATTAATATAGTCATGCAGAATAATGTATTAATATGTGATTTATAAGTACTAATAAACAGCCAAAATGCTAGAAATATGCATGCTAATAAGCAACTTTTTAATATATATAATATATAGAATTGGTACTTAAACTAAAGTGTTGCCATAAATGGATTGTTCAAATCCGTCACTTATAAGGTTCTGTGATAGTTAGGATGCTGACTTAGAAGGCAGCTGTCTATGTAGGCAGTACGCAGCAAGGCAGCCCACTAGGGTTTGGAACAGAGCTATGGATCGAAATAAATTCATACATAAACACATACAGACACAGCAGAGCCAGCGTCCATCAGGAGCGAGGGAAAAAACGGATGCATGGATGTCTAGAACAGATTTGGCGTTCTGGGATATCCATATGGTAAGGGGGAGGCGTACTAAAATAAACCAAAAACATCCCCGCTTGACTGGAGAGAAAACACCAGCAGGAATAATAAACAAAATGCTCCTGTGAATTTGTCATCTATTACAGAGTGTTTCAAAACCCCCAAATTTTCTTGCTGACACCAGTCACAAGAGGAGCCATCAAATGAGAGATAATTATCTGAGGAGCTGTTGCCGAAGCAAAATGTCACTGTTTATCTGTACACCACAACAAATAACTCTCAGGTTAGCTGAGGACATTGATCTAATTGATCAGACAGGCCTCAGTCATTTACCAGCGAAGGTTAGCGGCCGCTGACATTTATTTGGATCATTATGAGCACAGGTTAAGCATTATTCATGCTCAATAATGCAGCCTTCAGGCTACACTGCACACAATGCCACTTCCACAAGAAGTTTAGGTGAGATAAAGGAAGTGTGGGAGAGTAAATGCATGTTTATGTCTGTAATAATGTGCATGTCTTAGGGAAAAAAACAACAACTCTGCCTTGAACTTTTTTTCCTCCTTTATATTTTCGAAATATCAAGAGGTTTTAAGTGCATATGTGTGTTTGTGCCTGATGTTCAGTCGCATCATGCTGTTCCTACAGTATCAGCCTGTATCTCAATTGCTTTCAGAGCCAGCAGAAGTTTCAGCTTCTAGCACTCTTCTGAACTGTCTTTGGCTTCTTGCTGGCATCAGATTACACCAGAAGGGACATGAAGTATTCCAGACCTTCTCATTCTCACATGTGTGAAGGCCAAGGATGTCTATTTAAAACGAAAGCTACCCATTAGCATTCTCATTCATCTCATTGGCAGTTGCTCAGCTGGAGCAGAAAGTATGCCATTTGAGATATTTGTTCATGGATGCTCAGTTCTGCAGCCATGTTTTTTTTTTTCCACAATCACCTGTAAATGTCATATCATTATGTAAAATGTTGATGTTGTGAAATGTTACTACAAATTACAACTGCTTTCTTTAAGATATTTTAAAATGCCATGTGTACTTATAATGACGAGGTGTTTCAGTGTCACATGATTCTTCATAAATCATTCTAATATGCTGATTTGGTGCTGAATAACATTATTGTTGAAACATCAAGCATCAATAATAATACTACTAATAATAACTGAGCACCAAATCAAATCAGGATATATATATATATATATATATATATATATATACACACACACACACTGTAAAAAATAAATAGTTGAGAAAACGAAAAAAAAGTAAGGCAACTTCATGCAGTTAGACTTTTGAATTCTCTTAATATTTTTATTTAATAAAATGTTATTATTATTTTTTTTTATTTAATAAATTATATTTTTTGACCGTTATTCTTGTCATAGCAACTGAAACAACAACACATCAATTTTATATTTATTTACGAATGGCAAGCAGTGGATTGTGGTAGGAAACCTTAATGGATAACTTAGTCTAATATGAAGACAGCATTGTCTTTGTTTGTAAAGCTTCTTACAAGACCATGATATCCAATGGATTTAAATGGTTGAACATACTCTAAGGCCTCAAAACTAGACCCACAAACCCAAGAATGTTGGGAATCAACAAATGTTAAAAAGATCAGCTTTTTACATCACAGTATGACAAATAGCTAACAATAATGACAAAACAACAACAACAACAAATTTAAATGAAGTCAGCAAACAGCAAAATTATAGTCCTATAACAGTAACTGCTTAATTTGTTCATGCTGAAATGAATGCTGGGAAAATATTAAATTCTTTGTCCAGACAACTGACAAATAGTTAGGACAACATTTGGCGTAATTCTGTTGGTCTGACAAGGGTTTTTTACGGTTAGGGTCTGTAGTTTTAAGAACATTGCATTTTTTAGTATTTGTGATTCAAAGCGCTTTGTACATTACAAGTAACATGAATCAAACAAATCAATCAAAGTTCATTGAAAGAATGTTTTTTTTTATATATATTAAAAGTTTATTTTATAGCAGAAGCAGATAACTCCAACACAATATTTTTGCCAAAAGCAGATAACTCCATGTTTCATATTTCAGAGTTTTAAAAAACACCCGTTGTCTCTTTGTAATCTCATCAGCTTACAATTTAGACGCCTGACAAATGTTGTTGTTGTGATCATAGACTGTATGGTTCTAATTACACGCAGTTTTCTCTCAGCATCGTAACGTGCTGCTTTGCAAGTGTCCGTGAAAAAGTTTCAACTTTTATTTTCCTTTTACGCCCTGAAGAAGATATCATGGGTTCATCAAGTTCATCGACATTATCCATGTTCGATCACTTTTAGTCAGCTTTGACAAAATTCCTCTCATCTCTCATCTTTTCAAAGTGTCTGGCAGCCTTGTCACCTGACCTGAATACAGCGCGCTGATTCGCTAAAATGGACTTATCGGCTTCTGCAATGCGTTGAATGTGGACAATACCGGCTTTTTTGACAGAATGTGATTAGGGTTTAGATCGCGCTGTATGTGGAGAATAATGCACAGCACTCAGTTAATTTTTTTTTTAATGTCGTCTATTTTTTTTTATGCTGAATGTGATATTTATCAAGAATACACTCCAAGTCCAAGTAAACTATATAATTATATAACTATAAAATATGTATATATATATATATATATATTTTTTTTTTTTTTTAAATCAAAAATGCAGCCTTGGTTAGCAAAACTTTTTTTCGCCCCAGTAGTATATATTTTTCCCAGCCAGATGGTGTTTTTGACCCCTTGCTGAAGGGCCAGCGGACAATCAATAGAAATATACTCGATAGATTCAAGGGGCAGCACAAGTTGTCCATTGGGAGCAAGAGTGGCCTGCTGCATAGAGACTGGAACTTAGATGTAATATCCCTGCAGAGGTCTGGAATATGACAAGTATTATATCACAGAAATGATGGAGATGCAGTTTTGTGTGCTTCATAAGCAGCTTTTAGCCTTGATTGACCACAAGCTCTCATCACATCTATTAGCAAAGTATCCTAAGCTGGAGCTATAAAAGGCGTGTTTGCGAAGGCTGAGGGTAAACAAATTAATCGATTTTCTTCACATCAATTATTTCAGGAGAACATTCTGTGAGCGCCTTTGATCCTTTCATATCAAAGCGATGAGTTGGCCTCACTCACGCTCAGACACAAAACACACGCTTTCTCAGCACTGTAAAACCACAACAAGTCAGTCTTTCTGTGTAGCTTATGGTTGTTTCTGACAAAACTTTAGACGATTTAACTTCTTAAAGTGTTTTTTTGAAGAAGGCAGTATTATATCAAATGCGTCAGACATTCCTTCCTCCTTGACTTGGAAGTTTTACCCCTATTGTACTTGCTTTCAGCATCAAAATTCCACCTGCATTTTCTACAGTGGCCCTGTACTGCAAATATTACTCAACACACTCGTTCAAAGAGAATAACAGTAAATTTAGATCCTCTTGACCTGCCAAGTCTCCGTCAGCACGAATAGATTTGAATCGTGCCCATTGCATTGCAGTAAACCTAAGATGATTGTGCCGTGTGTGCAGTAAACCTAAGATGACTCGGCTCATTTGGATCATTTAGGGTCAAAGTGAATTTTTATTGGCAGGTTGCCTTTGATGCAGGGTCTTTAATCAGATGCCATTTAGCTATTTGCCACAAGGGCTCATGGGGGAGAGAAACACAGCCCAACGCACTGCATCTTCATTAGGCTGGGGGACAGTGTAATCTCGCACATTTCGAATGCCACGCGAGCCACCGCAGGGCCGCGCGCGGCTCCGTCACGTTCCAAATGGAAATCATTTGAGGTTGTGAATCCAGTGAACTAGCTTACCTTTAAATTCCAGATTAAAGTTGTTTTGTTTACAGGCTCGCTGCTGATAGATCGAGCGAGTTCAGGGAGAAGTGAAGGAGGTGAGCCTGTTCAATATTACATCTCGCTGGATGTCAACAGTATTGAACGGCAGTTAATCAAATGTAACCTTACGCCTAATATCATAATTAGAACCGAAATAGGCCCTCTGAAAGGTCTTTTGCGAATATAATGCACCTCGCGAGCCTCAAAAGCGAGAACAAAAATGTCATCCCCACTGGCTGCGTAAGTGAAACAGCTCGAAAATACTATTGTTTATTTAACTCCAGACAGCTCTATTGTGCGTGTTTTCTTTTCGACTGTGTTTTTGCTGGGATGGAGGTCACCTTGCAAGAAGAACTGAACAATAGTCTCATGTCGCAACTCCCAACGTGCCCATTGTTATCTGCGTGGAGAGCCACTCACAGAGGTTGATGAATACGATCTGAATGCTGGTGTGAAAGATGAGAGAGAGAGCATTAGAGGGAGAGAGAGAGTGCAAGGGACTGATGATGCAAGTATAAGGCAAGATGCTAAATACCTTGGGCGAAATATAAAGCAAGACAGATGCAAGTTTGCTTGCAGTGGGTTTTGAAACACAGCGAGAGATTGAGAGGGTTGGTGCGCGTCTGCCACATTAACATGCATCTCAACAGGTAGTGACGAAGTGGCAGCGTCTCCGATTGCCCTACGCTAATCCAGACCGTCCTGAAAACAGCCGTTGCATCATTGGAGAAGAGATGGGAACTTCCTTTGTTTTACGCTGGGATAATTGCCGTTTCATTTCTGAAAGGAGTTCGCATAAAAGCCACCGTCTAGCGCATTATACGTTCTCGGCACGTTCGCGCGAGAGTGCAGATGCCCACAAATATAAAAGCTTGCTCGAGCACCGAAACGTCTGGACGTAAAGTGCCGAGCAGAATCTCTCTCTGTATATCTATCATTACAGATATATAGACTCATTACAGCCGCCTCTGTTTTACCATCTTCCTTTTTTCCTAACCGAAACCTTAACTGAATCATTTATTCTTCTCCTATCCCCACAATGTCCACAGACGGCTTCTCTTACTGGAAATGCCATCGGAGAAAGGGCTCTAATAATGAAGCGAGGGACAGCTACATCAGTATAAACACAACACACAGCCCCCAGGGCTCACCCCAGCCCAGCGACAGGGAAAATGGATGTGGACCTTTTGGAATGGAATAGAGATGGCCTCAACTCTGGGTTATTATTCAAGCCTAATCTCCCATCAGGACCGGCTGTGTGAAGTGAACAAATGGGCTGACTATGGAGACGTCGCTGGCATTAGAGAGGGTAATTGGAGAAGCAGGTTTGTGTGGTACGGCTAACCAGGAGCGACTGCATGTGTACATCTCCAGTACTTTACTTAGGAGTTTATATCTGTTTCAGATGTGGCGAGACTTTCCGTTTTAGCCACCAAAATGTCCTTCAGGCTCGTTTTAGCAGAAACCCCACCTCGTGCAACCTTAAACACGTGGCGAGAAATAACTGCGCGAGGCATGTTAGATGTTTGCCCATTTAAAAAGCAATCACAAAGCTTGCAACCGACTGGAATGGGACCAGATTTGCTAGCACACAGCGAGCAAATATTTATTAACGTTTGTAAACATTTCAATATTATATGTGTTTTATCTATTCATGGTTGTAATTTGCCGCAGTGACGGGATACAGATGGCAGGATCAGGGGAAGACATTAGCACGGAGCTACACTGCTGCAATGACTAAAACCCTAGTAATTAACTCTTTCCTTCATGCATGGGGTGAACAGGAATGAAGAGCAGCTCAAGCAGAGATGAGGGGATTTTATTTTAATGATCTGATCCACTGATCCTTTAAATTTCTGCCCCTGAAGGAGGACGAGACAGACACGTACATAAAATTCCCTCTTAATTTATTATCGTATTGTCACTCTCAGGGTAAACTGGTTAGAAAAAGTATGTAATTCTGTTGACCCAACAGCATAAACACCATTTACACCAGACATCTCTTCTACGGCCAGTCATCTTGCAAAACATTGTGAATTTCTTGGTTTTAAGATTGAGGTGTCATTTCAAACTGGTAAAATCATTAAATTCATTGATATCAGCAATGTCTTTCATACAGTATAAGGTGTTCATAGGTTCACAATAAATATATTTCTTATATCTTTGGTGGCCAAAATGACCCATATCCATTGCTCATGGAGTATTTATTGTTTTCAGTAAATTGGATTAATTTGTCTGGTTGTTTCTGCAAGAATCATCTTATTAATCTGCAAAAGTGGCCAGCTAATTTCTCACATTAAACGGATAGTTCATCCAAAAATTAAAATTCTGTCATTAATTACTCAGACTCATGTCGTCCCAAACCCATTAGACCTTCATTCATCTTCGGAACACAAATGAAGATAATTTTTATGAAATCCGAGAAATTTCTGACCCTGCATAGACAGTAATGCAACTGACAAGCTCAAGGCCCAGAAACATAGAATACTTAAGAATAAGAATAAGTATACTTTTTGTGTGCAAAGAAATCAAAAATAATGACTTTATTCAACAATTTCTTCTCTTCTGTGTCAGTCTTTGACGCATGTTAATGAGAGCACCACGGTGCATACTGTGGTACTGTCGTGAATGCATGTCAAAAACTGAAAGATAAGGGAAGAAATTGTTGAATAAAGACATTACTTATATGAAATTTGAAAAATTCCTTCATATTAACACTTTACATTGGGCCCTATTTAATGTACTTTTCTTAGAGTGCAGTTAGGTGTTATATTGAATTTATTTTTGTTGCTTATGTATATGGAAAGAGAACAAGAATATTATTATTGAAACATTTAAATTAGTATAACCACTTAACATTTGTGCATAATCAAATTCTTAAAGGAGAAGTCCACTTCCAGACCAAAAATTTACAGATAATGTACTCACCCCCTTGTCATCCAAGATGTTTGTGTCTTTCTTTCTTCAGTCACAAAGAAATTATGTTTTTTGAAGAAAACATTTCAGGATTTTTCTCCATATAATGGACTGATATGGTCCCCCGAGTTTGAACTTCCAAAATGCTGTTTAAATGCAGCTTCAAGCAATCCCAAATGCAGTTGTAAATGATTCCAGCTGAGGAACAAGGGTCTTATCTAGTGAAACGATTGGTTATTTTCATTAAAAAATGCTCGTCTTGTCTTTTTCCGGTTCATGACAGTTAGGGTATCTTGAAAAACTCCAATCTTATTTTCTCCCTCAACTTCAAAAATCATTTCAAAATCATCCTACATTGCTGCAGAAGTACAGACTCAGTCTTTGCAAAATGAACATGCAAAACACCCTTAACAAAAAAGGTAAAAAAAAAAGTTTTTCGACATACCTGTCATGACTGTCACGATCCATGATGAGTTCAGGCAGAGTAAGACAAGACGAGCGTTTGACATTAAAAAGTATATACACTGTATTATTTTTATGAAAATAAGTGATTGTTTTGCTAGATAAGTCCCTTCTTTCTCGGCTGGGATCATTTACAACAACATGAAGTCGCATTTAAACTGTATTTTGGAAGTTCAAACTCGGGGCACCATAGAAGTCCACTATATGGAGAAAAATGCTGAAATGTTTCCTCAAAAACATAATTTCTTTGCGACTGAAGAAAGAAAGACATGAATGTCTTGGATGACAAAGGTCACAAATTACATTATTTATTATCTGTAAGTTTTTGTTCTGAAAGTGGACTTCTCCTTTAAATGATTTATTACACTAAGTCCAACTTTGACCACTTTAATGCATGCTTGAAGTATTTTCGGGTCAAAGCTTCGGAAATTAAATAAATGCAACTTTTAAGAATGCATGAAAAAGGAAAGCACTAGAGTTCTCATTTGAAAATGTAATATTTCAGTCCAAGGAGCCCAAGGGACTGTGGACCGAGAAGCAGGAAAGGCCAAATATTTATTGTTGCTACAGGGAAAGATGCAGTCCACTCAGACGTAGCTAATTCCATTTCTTTACGGACAGGATTCAAATTTTACACCTTTTAGGGATCTGCCGAACAGGGTAAAATTAAAAAGTTTGCTGTTGAGCCAACAGATCCAGAGCAGCCAGAGTCAAGCAACAAATTGCTCAGTTACGCATTGTTGTACTCTATATCCGAGGTCTATTATGAGAATTGTGCTCATTGATTTGACCTTCAGCTTATCCTATTTGTCAATTTTACACTCTCCACTTCGCCCTGAACTTCTCCCTACAATAGTGAATAATTTAAAGCTGCTCAGGTATGTATTACAGCTTGTTAAGAGAATCAAACATGCATTTATCACAGTTGCCGCACACAATTTTGTTTGCAGCTTATAGTGAAAATGATACCAGGATTTTGGTATTACCATTCCAACGATATCAGCATCCAAACGTGTGTTTGTGAGTGTACCCGAGCATGTCTCCACATCCCCGAGGTCCCCTAGAGCATCATGACAAACTTCAACCGCTGGCTTTGATGTGCCAGAACAGTAGCCACTGTAGCAGACGAGAACACAGCAGTTACAGCATGTGGGGGAAAGCCCCGGTGCACAATCACTATCGATTATAAGTCAGATCGCATCACCGCAGACAGCCCGGCTCTGATAACACATCAAACGAAGACACCGGATTGATTTCTCTTCCGCATTCTTTTCCTAATTATCTCAATGCTTATCCATCTCCTCTCCCCCGTCCCCCCCAAAAAAAAAAACAGGGCCGCTCAACCCCTTTCTTTCTTATCAGTCCGAAATGCCCCAGATTTACTCAGCAGAAAATGTTAGGATGAGATTAAATTGTATAATTGGGCTGTTGATTACATACGTTTGAATTCAGATTAAAATCTTGTGGGTCTGCGTGTCTGATTAGCAGGAGGGTAATGACTGCATTAATGCTAATAGCTCACAAATACTTGAAACGTGTTTATTGACTTATGTTTTATTGGTTAATAATATAATCACATTAAGCATTAGTTGATAAACTGATAACATCAGGAAGAGGAAACTATTTATTAATACGGTATTGTACGAGCCGTCGTTTATTTCTCTGGTGGGAGACGACGAATGCCTGGATGTTCATTCCCAATGTACGTAGCCTAATTCCCAATTACCCACTGTAACAGGAGCCATTAGAATCTTGACAAGTATACCAAACTTTCTTTATTAAAGAGTTGAGCCCTCTAACTGGGTTAGGTGTCTTGAGCCTTTGTGTTTCGTCTTGACAGACTGACGTGACGCTTCTTTAATTGCTTGTACCTCAGCAGGTCAAGGGGTAATCTACTCCCCTCTTCATACAGCCATCCCAGAGAAGAGATATCTGAATTCATTTAGCAAATTAAGCTCGGAGAGACGAGAGAAATCATTAACTTCCAGAGAACGACGAGAGTCCTCGTCCTCAGAAACAAACCAGATGGGACGAAGACGCGCGGGCGCCGCAACCCCTCCCTCGGACTTCTCTTCCCGATATAACCCGTTTTGTATTCATTCAGAATATCCTCTGTTTTAATCTTTGATTCCTCCACACATGGGCAGAGTGTGGAGCGATGCATGCCTATGTACGTGTTGGGGTTGGAACGGTTGATGGCGTAATCTGTAAGACACAAATTAATTGTCAAAGTCGTCAGCTAGAGAGGCAGGCAAGTCGGCAAGTCAGGTCTTGAAAGACTGAAGGATGATTTAAATATTCTTGTGGATTTGCCTTCTCCCAGAGATGTCACATCTGATTTGACAGTCCCTAATGACGGAAGACAGTGAGAATTCGTGCAAGGTTAAAATGGAAATGGTTTCTGATGTATGTCTCTCTGAAATGGTTTACATTTAACTTTTATATTAAGTTCCATATTGATTTATTATGTATTTAGAGATCTTGTATGCCAGAAATGGATTGTTAGTCACTGTAAATAATTTTGATAGATGGTGCAGCTTGAATATGTGTTGATTTTGCGCCTACACTCTGTGCATTTCATGAGCATCGAATCTCGATGAATATTCATTGGGTTTGCAAATGTATGTGTGGGTCACACGTTGTTTGTTTGGTAGTTTTTCCCATCCTGTTTGACACCATACGCAAAGTAAAGCAGACGCTAGTTGAGCCTACGCCAATTATATCAGTACACCTACTGAAAAACCTGTGAATTAGCAGTGAAAAAAACACACACGTGTGAGCTTAAAAGAGGGAGAGGAAGAGAAAAAGAGACCCTAATCTACTTTGGAAGTCATGTCTGGCCTGTACTCACAGTGAATTTCCTGGTGTAAATGGAAGCTAATGGGGGAAAGGTCTGTGTAATTCTCTCTCCATTAGCCACTCTGCCTGGCCTAATTGCTTAGCCGAGCCTGAACAATTTTGTTAGACATTGCTAGGGTAATTATTGCTGCTTTGGCTAAAAATAACAAACCTCACACTAAACTGGGATGCATGGCTGCTTTCTATTCTGATTATTTCCCTTTATTCTTTCCCTTTCTTCTCTCCACCCATAACAAAACATGTTGTTGTGTTGGATGTCACGCTGAAAGATGTGCTTGATGTGTCTTTAGAGTTTAGCGAGGATTTCATGGAGAGTTAAAGTCTCAGAGGTTGCGCATTCATAGATCATGAGTTTTAATGGAGATATTAATTCATTTAATGAACAGCTTTGCCTTGGATTGATTAAAACATATTAGAATAAATACAGATTTAAATTGCTGAGGAAAAAAAAGATAATTAAACAAGTTTGTATTGAATCTCAGACTGATTTACTGCTTTAGTGTCTTGCAAATCTGCACAATTTAACACATTTCTTTAGAATGAAGATATCAGATTGAGGTATTCACAAAAACAACAAAAGTTAAGCAAAAGTCACCTCTTTTTTAAACATTAGAGACTTTTCAGATATATATTTTTATTATAAAGACACACTTAAAGGGGTCATCAGATGCATAATTCACTTTTACATGTTAAATGAGTGTTGGCATTGTGTGTACACATCCACCCTGTAATGATAAAAATCTTTTAAAGGGGTCATCAGATGCCCATTTTCCACAAGTTGATATGATTCTTTAGGGTCTTAATAAAAAGTCTCTAATATACTTTGATTAAAAATTCT
>JAHKKF010382369.1:0-11864 GCA_019740295.1 Labeo calbasu | reverse complement strand
CTCCATTGTATCGATTCCGGAGCAGGGATGTAAGTTAGACAACATTTGTTTGTGAAGGGAATGCACCTCCCGATCTACATATATCCATCTATGTTCACACAAATCATTTGTGATCCAGCTTCACTCACAGCAGAAATGTGTATAAGGTTTTTTAATGAATCTTTGCGATCGCCTTTCTTAATAACGTGCTAGTTAGCAAGTTTAGCGGCTAAATGCGGCTAAAGTAAACAGGCTCGTCACTCCACATAGTGAAGAGAGGGGTGGGGCGTGCAGAGCTCATTAACATTTAAAGCAGCCTCGACCACAACAGGATGATTTTGCAGAGCTGATTTTGGCAAGGTAAAAAAAGGTATTATTTACACCTTATATACTGTAAATTTCAACTAAAGCATGTTATAGACTTTTCATTAAGAACGTGAAGAATCATATCAACTTGTGGAAAATGGGCATCCGATGACCCCTTTAAGAATAATATCATAATCAAACGTATGTGTACCTGGGTATACGCCTCTTGGAATTCTTATTGAGTGAGTCTGCCTTGTGTTTAATGATCCTCTTCAGATGATCCAGAGAGCTACAACACTGTTGAACGGTTCCTGTGTAGACAATAACAATTTTAAAGCCAAGAAAATAGTCATGACCATCAAACAAGATGTTTTGACAAAGAACAGATCAGTTTCTTACCCAGGGATTTTTCATCAAAGTGGGCCAGACCTAGACTCTCAACAAACACCACCAGCACCTCAAAGACAAACTGCTCCACCAAAGAGCTCTCTTCTCTGAGAAATACAACAATATTTGGATAAGCATTGCAAAACATTTGCATTCACTATTTACATTTACTCACATTGCTGAAATGTTGAATCTAATGCAACCACTGAAACCACTGACCTGAACTGCCTGTACATGCTGTTAAAGGCGAGCGCAGCTCCAAGGCGCTTGAAGACGTTGGGGTGTAAAGCCAGGCTGTAGATACGTTTAAAGAGAGATTTTATGTTGGCTGGGCTCTTTTCCTGCTGTTTGGGGGTGGTCTGTTTGATGGACCATTTGACAAATTCCTGGATACAGGTGCCACTGAAGTCTCTGAGAGTGCTGTCTAACGGATCCACAATGCCATCCTGCACAACACAAACATAGGGAATTACAGCAAATGTTTCCACACAAATTACAGACATCTGACTTAATTTTGCATAAAGTTTGTCTACTAAAGGGGTTTACTTACCAAAATGGCCTCCAGCACTGCCACTGTGTCTTGGCTCTCAAACTTTCTGTTGTTGGTGAACCAGTGGATAAGCTGCATTACCAGAGGTTCAAAAAGCTGCCTCGTCACCTGAAGAAGTGTTAAAGTTTCAGTGTCTGAGAAACTAACACGATTGTGATTGAAGAGACTGATGAAAAGGAACCAAATGTATATATGAAACCATGAACTTCAGGTGGATTTCAATCAGGGGGCCTCAGAAAACATCCAAGGCCACAAAATCACTCATCCATTCATTAAAAATGAAATAACTTACTGTAAAAATAACTTGAATAATGTAAAAATGAAAGTTGTGTAATGTGTAAACAGAAAATTATTTACTTGTTTCCTACGTTAATTAACCGTTAAACGTTAAACAAGCATGTGTGTCATCATTACAGGAGAATACTAGAGGAAATATCTTGGCCTACATGTGCAACCTTGGATGCACAAAGGTTGAGAACCACTGCTTTACAGTACAATGAAGAACAAAAACGGTTTATCACATTTAGAGCACACAAAATGTAAAAGACCTGGTCAACATCACAGGCCAAGCGTAGAAGAACAGGAAAGACTTTTCTGTGCAGGTTGTACATGGGAGGAGCAGACTTGTCATCTTCTGTCATCTGGGCTCCTTTACCCACCATGTAAATGACCAGACTGTGCAGAAGCTCACACGCTGCCACCTACACACCAGACACAATTATCAACTTTAGCCTCAATTTTTTGGGTTAATAAATAACACGGTGATAAACTTTATCAACAGCGACATGAAAATTAGATAAGTTGGCTGAGGACTATGATTACTTTAGTTTGTCTGTCACTGGAGGACAGTGCAAGCTCTGTGACCCGTGGCAAGAAGGAGTCCAGGTAGATCTCAGGCTTCATGTCTTTAAAAGGCACGGCAAAACTCAGCCTCTTCTCACAGTCCCATGCTACATAACGCTTCATCATGTCCTCCGCAGAAACAGCTTGGGTTAGATAAAAGAAAACTTTAAAAAGAGCCCGTTTTCAAAGGAGAAGTTCACTTCCATAATAAAACACTTTCTGATGATTTACCCACCCCCATGTCATCTAAGATGTTTATGTCTTTCTGTCTTCAGTCACAAAGAAATTAAGGTTTTTGAGGAAAAATTTCAGGATTTTTCTCCATATAGTGGACTTCACCAGTGTATTTCGGTTCAAAAAGGTAGGGCAGGGCAAAAAACTCCATCTCATGTTCACTTACAACTTCAAAACTGTCTGAAATTACCTATAATTTCGCTAGATAAGACCTTTATTCCTTGGCTGTGATCGTTTAGAGCACTTTGAAACTGCACTGAAACTGCAATTTGGACCTTCAACCCGTTGGCCAACAAGCGAAATCCACTATATAGAGAAAAATCCTGTAATGTTTACCTCAAAAACCTTACTTTCTTTGCAACTAAAGACATCTTACTAAACTAAAACATCTTGGAAATTTTTATTCTGGAAGTGAGCTTCTCCTCTAAGCAAGTTAAAGCAGAAACGGCCAAACAAAGTGAACAAATACTGGCTGTTTAAGAAAGTCATTGATGAATTTATTTAAAAGCAGCAGAAACAAAACAACCTGTCACAAGGCTCCTATTGAGCTGTCCTCCCAAGTGTCCAAGCAGACGTACCACTCTGCGTCTCACAGCACCAATCGGAGACTCATCTCCCTAATGAAGACCACAGTTACATTAGGACACCACTGTCATGACCATTAAACCAATGTGCTCAATAACCATTGTTAAAAACAGGCTACTGAATATCTGTGCATGCAATTACATATTACATTATTTTAGTTACATCTCAGATCTATTAGATTAACAAAACAGACAAAATCTAAATATGGCAAACAAATCAATCTTATTACCACAGAAAAGTGTTTTGATTTCTTCAGAAGCCGTAACATGACTTGTCCATAGCTTTTTAAGCCTCCCGTTGAGATAAATGTCACTTCCCTATTGCCGTCATCTTTTTCTAATGGGATGATTAAAAATAAATACAAATTACAAAAAGGACTAATTTCAAAATAATCACTGACCCTTAGATATATTTAATAGTAAATTTACAATAGTAGGCTGTGAACATTTCTTTGGCAGTACAGTAGAGATTATATGACGAAATTATGAATAACTGACCAGAGTTAGTGGTTGTTTTGAGGTAGCCATCTAAATGTGGCAAGATGTCTGCATAGTGTGGCTGCATGATGGCAGCTGGGATAAGAGAGGACCAGGACTCTAGAGCATCCAGTGCTGCTGTGGCTAAAGGAGCATGACTCAAACCTAGCCGTAGAGCAGCCTGCAACCAAAAAAATACAAACAGATGATGATATTCCATTCCAAAATTCTATCATGTTTCAGTTTGTTTCTCAATCACTTCAAAATGTGATTCCTACTTATGGTTAATTTAAAAACACTAGTGCTGTCAAAATCAGTGTGTTAATGTAGGAATTTTTTTTTCCAGGTTAGCGGCGTTAAAATTTTTTAATGCAGTTAACTCAGGGGCGGGTCTAGGGCTGACCACCCCACTCACCAATGCGGCTTTTGTCTCTTTTTTTCTTGACAAGAAGTGCATTTATTTAGATGCAGAGCATCTTTATTATGATCACATCAAACAGGAGACTTTTGCTAGTCAAACGAGCGTGGGAAATGTACAGTTGACAAGGAGCTTCAGTAGAACAACAGTGAAACGAGGTCAGATGAGATGCTGCCAGGCCATATGTCAGTCAAAAACAATTTTCCTCTCCTGTCTGCCATTATACCACCAACTTACCAACTTTTGTAGCTTTAAGGATTCATCTAAATTTAATTTAGTACTTAGTGTTTGATTACTTTATTCAATTTTCGTGTATATTTCTTACTTGCTTAAGGGCACAAGTAAATAACAGGTTTCTGTGAAGACTGTTTAAGTTTACTTAAATTAGAAGTTGTTATTTTTTAAAATCTAATAAATATTCAAATTGATTTTTCTCAATTATATTGTATGGTTGAATGGCTATAATCAATGGTTAAATATTGAGACATCAGAAATATTGGTATGTGATACCTTTAGTCTTAAAAAAAATTGTAACAAATATTAAATGTTTGTTGTTTCAACGTTAATGTGAAGACTGAATGTGAAATTATTGCAGGATAAAAGTATATTTAAAAATTTTAATGTTAGGTGGGGCTATTTGTAATTAATCACGATTAATTTGAGAAAAAATGTGTGATTAACTAGTTACATTTTTTTTTAATCAACTGACAGCCCTAAAAAATACTAATGCTGATGATCACAACATTTCCCTTCATTTTCTAACCTGCAGAGCAGGGATATATGCCTTGATATCCAGAGCCACCATGTCAGGATGAAGAGAGAGGATGAACATCAGACAGGCAGCCAGGAGCTCATCTTTATATTGTTTCATACGTACACAAACCTGAGGAAACAACAAAAATGTTTTATCACTGCATTCATCATATACTACAATAGAAAATTCTATTATGAATGAAACATAAAGCTCACGACAATGTTCAACCATTTAACACAGAAATAAAGCAGCAAAAAGAGTTGAAATGGCACCTCCTTTCCAAACTTTGCAAGGAGCAAAAAACAAGCGTTCTCCATGGTTGAGCCACCGCCAACACTTTTGGGCTCTTGTTTTAGGTTCTATAAAGAAGAGACATTGGTTTTGTCATACAGTTTATTAAAACATTAAATTCAGGAGTTGATTCATATGATTGAGAATGTGTATTACCTGAAAATAGTGAATTTTCTTTGCAATGCCCATAGAGAGGGAGAGGAGTTTATAAAAGCCGCTGACCAGAGGGAAACGTATTGATTGCAGAATAAGCTCGTGACACAGGGGGTGCATCCACTGGGCAAAATACTCAGGATTTCTTGAAGGCAATAATTCACTGTAACAAAGATAACAATAGTCTTATATATTAAATCTCAAACAATAAGAGCACAAATAAGAGTGTGTTTCTGTTTGTTTGATTTCTGACTGTTCCACTGGAAAAGAGTTTTGACACCTGCAGAAGTCAACCAAGTTGATAAAGGCAATGAAGTCTTTGGGTTTGTTGGGTATAAGGTTTGCTGTGGGGTCAGATGAAGGCATAAATCCAGCACTTGCATCACTCTGTGCCTAAGAAAAAGAATAAGTATTTCACTAAAAACATTTTTAATTTATGCTCTGTTTTTTCTGACTATCCACATTTTTACTATTCATTCAAGGTGGAGCACTGCAACAGTACCTCCTCAGCTGCATTGACTTTCTCCACTGAAAGATCAAGTTTCTCCAAAATCTTCATGACTGACTGCACCAGTGCATCATATAAGTGTCGGTTTATGTCTCTTAGGTTGTAGTTCTTGGCAGCTGGAGCTGCATCCATGAATCCTGTGTCCTGAAAACAGAAAATTAAATCGGTAAAAGCATTAGATTAAGCTTTAAACAACTTTCATGATTAAAGGATCACATTCTAAACAAATAACATATTAAAATAGTAACAAGTTAAACTGTTACCTTAAATAACACCGTGTCCTACATCAAATAAATATTTGATTTCTTACTTTAAGGTTTTCACAGTCCAGAAGTCCCCTAAAGAGGTCCAGGTAATCCTTAGAGGAAGGAACTTTCCATTTCCCAGAGCGCACCAGGGTGGAGTCCTCCTCAGTCTGAGAAACTCCTGAAGGAATGTTCTGCTCCTAACGGGTAGAAAAATATATACAGAATCAAGCTCTCACATATGATAATCACAATATAAACAAACAAAGAAAAGCTCTTTAAGCAAAAACGCTTACTTCTGACTGAGGAACCGGCTTAGAGCACACTCTGATCAGGCCTTGGTGAACTGTTGTTGAAGAAATGAAGAGTGAGACTAGTAAAACTAGCAAAACTAACCTTAAATCAGATCGGCCAAGGCTAACGTCCAGTTCATCCTTACCCACAGAACTAGTGAAACTCCAGAGGACTGGACCTCGAACTGCCATGGCAACAAACACCTTGATGATGGAGCGGCAGGTGGCGTACTGCATTCTTGGACTGTACTGAGGGAAGCTGTCCATCTGAACCACAAGGAGGCGCTCTAGCACAGGCGTGTACACTTCAGGGATCTGCAACCAGTTATAGAAATTACATTATAATTTGTTAGGTGAAAATAGGTGAACTACAGAGCGAAACAAAGGCATCAGCAACAAATATTGAAAAATTTCATATGTTCATCGGACTCTAAGAGACACTTGAAACTAAATTTGTGGTCCTAAAGCGATGACCAAACCTATTGAGATGCAACAGCATAAAACAGGGGACTTTGACAATTTGACCTACATACTGAATATTTAAAATGCCAACTTATCAACATTTTTAACGGATTAGACAAATAGGGCCCTATGATTTCCACAATGCTGAAAACAGACTGAATCGTGAAATCCAGTCATAAAACTGGAATTTACTGTATAATGTGGAATTTAACGGAATTTGCCAATTTTTGGATGAATAAATCAGAAGTTGGGCAGTACACTAAAATCAAAACGGACTAGTGGACTAATGTCTGTGAATATTAAGCCAAAAAATACCATTTAAATATTCGGCATGTTCTGCGTGTCTCTGTTTGAATGAATGGTGCAGATACGTTTCGTTTACTACACACAGACTGAAGCGCTCGCTGTGTTTTCAGCCTCTGCCGCCTCAATATAAGTAAATGAACAAATAAACAAACTCTAGAACTGTTCTAAGAGTCACTTTATGAGCATTTTATCATTTCTTTTGAGAAAAACTATCGTCATATCATACACAAACAGAAAATTTAAGGTCTTTACAGCAACTGGTCAAAATAAAAGTTTGGTTTAATTTGAAGAAACTATGAAGAAAATAAATTTATATAATGATAGTACTACTAATAATCAAATTATTATTAAAATATTATTTTATTTTAAGGAATATTTACCAAAATTGATTTACAAGAAAAATATAAAAACACATTATTTCTGAAAAAAAAAAAAACTGAATGAAACCATTAAAATGGAAATTTAGAAAATGAATGGAAAACACTGAATTTAAATAAAACTAATTTTGAGAAAAAAAATTATTTCATAGGGCCTTTAAAATGGATTTTGCTGTTAAATATTTAATAAATTGCTGTTAAACTGTGTAGGTTCCATGATTTTAATTAATCAGACATGCTTTTTGTTTAATATTTTTTAATCTAACCATTAAAACAGAGACTAGTAAAATTAAAACAGAAAAAAATGGAATCCAAAATAATTCAAATGAAAAAATGGAATTTGGAAATAAAATGGAATTTGGGGGAAAAAAAATTAAACAGATTTCATACAGGCCTAGATAAAGCAATAGAGACAGAGACAATAGAGTGCATTTAGGTCACGCCTACACCCCAACAGCTTATAAAAGCGTAGTTCTGTGTTTTTTAGCTTGTTTACTGTACACATTGTCACATAGCAGCTTTTAGACATTGTTCTGTTTTTTTGTTATATGTCAGAAATGACACGGAGGCAGCTTCCCGCAATACAAAGTCAATGGGGAGCGTTGGATTCATAGCTCATAGTAAAGGAGATTCATCATACCCGGTCAAGGTGTACCAGAACACTAGCTATGGAGTCAAGGAAGCTTGGCAGCTGGTAGACATTGTCATCATCCCGGTCAGTCTCAGTCAGGTACATCTGCTTGCACCGCTGAATCAGCTCTGTATACATCAGATCTACATCCTGAGGACACACCACCTTACATGGCTAAAGGCAAACAAACACAGGAGGCAGAGAATCTTAAAAAACAGAAATTAGAAACAACTACAACAATGCAAAACAATTTGACACGCTGAGAGATTTTGATTATAGACTACTGTTACTATTCTGTTAAAATGTCCAGATACAAACCGCAGCAAACAGGCCATATCCTCTGATAGCAATGGACAGTTCTTTATTAGTGGATGCCATGGTCCTGATGATAGCACAGAACTTCTGCATGAAGTACTTTAGCTTGCTTTTGTGCAACTCTGTGTTCTCCGCCACAAGAGTGGCCACCTTTACCACAATGACAGAAAAAGTTTGACATGTCACCATAACCAAGTTGAACATCTCAACAAAAAAATAAATAAAAAAATTATATGAAAACATTATACTTTGAATAACCAGTACACAGAAAAAATTACCTGTTTTAAGAATGACTCTAGTGCCGTGTAACTACTCTTTTTCAGCTCTCCATTTATATGTCCACAAAGTTTGGACATAACATCAAAGATAGACATGTAATGATCCATGAGACAGTTGCCGAACTGGCTGGAATGCTTAGCGAACAGTTTGAGACCGGCTGTCAAAAGTCAAAAAAGACATCGGATGAGTTAAATATTAGATGTATTACATATAAATATATGTCGATGTCAGATTCCACTTACCAAACATGACTGCATATCGTTTCATATCAGTCTAGAGAGGCAAGGAATGAAGAAATGTATTTATTAGTGAGCCCCGAACAGAAAATGTGACGTGCATGTACTACATAAAAATTGTAAAATAATAACATTAATCCTACCTGTGGAGAGATTGCTTTTAGCGCATAATCAAAGATTTCTTTAGACGTAACTGGGTCTGTATAAAGCAAAGCAGTGAGCATTTTTATTCAGTTACAGTAGGTTAAGACCAATGCAGGACAGTAAATTTACATAAAACACATGCCCACCTTCGTCCATCGATTTGGTAAAGTTCACCATCAGAGCTGTGATTCCTTTCAGGCATCCAGCAACAACAGGAAGTTTTGGCTCTTTTGTAGTAGATGTCATCTAAAAACAATTGATTTTAGCACTTTCATACATACATACATACAAGATCACATTTCCAAATGCAGATGGGATGCCTCTACCTGTCCTTTAAGTTCACCCAGGTAGGCCTTGTAGAGTTTGTCAGAGTTGTTGACCATCTCACTGGGGTGCACTTCACCAAGCACTCCGAGGAGTTCATAAATGTAACCCAGTACTGTTGGTAGGGAATTGGTGTTTCAATAATGCATACAGTATGTGTTAACGTGTTTGTTTGTATTCTGACATGTCTTGTTAAAATGACTAATGACAATGCCAACATATCTTTGCTACAATAAAAAATGAAATAAGACAATGCGTCTCAACTTGCCTGTATCAGGAACCTTACTCTTCTGAGATAACTCTCCGTAAAATTTGTTGAACAGATCACCAATTTTGAGATCTTGGGTGATGCTGGAGTCTTTTGTGAGATACAGTATCTAGACAGAAGTGAGATGTGTTAACATAGTTTGTCTGTAAACATCAAAATATGTAATTAGCACAGGTTTTCTGTCTCCAGTCAAAAAACAGAGAATAAGCTAAGGGCTCCCTAAAGGCATCATGACATTTAAAGCAAAATTTTCTCCTTGCAGTGATAGTTCACCCAAAAGTGAAAATTCTGTCATTAATTGTTCATCTTTGGAATACAAATTAAGATGTTTTTGATGAAATCCAGGAGCTTTCTGACCCTCCATAGACAGCATGTGACCATGTCCATGTGATATCAGAGGTTTAACCTGAAGTTACGAGAATACTTTCTGTGCACAAAGGAAAAAAAAACTACTTTATTTAACAATTTCTTCTCTTGTCTTGAATAAAATCATTATTTTTGTTTTTTTTGCACACAAAAAGTTTTCTCGTAGCTTCATAGCATTACAGTTGATGTCACATGGACTATTTTAACAATGTCCTTACTAACTTTCTAGGCCTTGAATGTTTCAGTTGCGTTGCTGTCTATTCCGGGTCAGAAAGCTCTCGGATTTCATAAAAAATGTCTTTATTGTGTTCTGAAGATGAATAAAGGTCTTACAGGTTTGGAACAACATAAGGGTGAGTACTGAGTAATTAATGACATTTTCATTTTTGGGTGAACTATCCCTTTATGTCAATTGGCAACAAGTCCAAGTTAAGTCTCAAGTCAGTTTTTGTGTGATTTACAATAAGTGCAAGTTACAGCACACAGTAGTGCAACAGTGTGTTTAAAGAACTTACTTTGATTAGAAGATCTAAAGCTGGGCTTCGGCATTTTGCAGCTTTGTCCTTTGTGTAGACAACAACACAAATGTCCTGTCCATACAGAGAGAGACAAGAACACTCAAAAATGACAAAATAAAGTTAATGTTACAAACGTGATAATTTTAGTCAACCAAATCAAACCAGAAAGAAATCTGCCAACTACTGGTTGAATATACCTTCAGGTCAACAGCATAGTTCTTCTCCCAGCCTCGGACAGTGACTGACATTCTCTCCAGAAATGCCCCTAAAAAATTCAGAATGTCCACTCTTGTATCCCGCAGCTGTAGACAAACCATACGATCGACAGCTTTTTATAACATTGTAATTAAATGTTTATTTTGTCAGGTAGATTTACCATATATCAGTACTAGAATTTGTCTGTAAACAACTCTTACCATTTCATTAGAAAGAGACTTTCTGAGAAAGCCAAGCAATCCGTCTTCTTTTGCAAAAAGCAAAGATGTCTGTAAAACTGAAAAAATAAACATGCATTAGAACATATTTCAGGACCAACTGTCATCAGGCTGAACAAGACAATTCAATTTTATTATTTTTTTTTAATTTTGTCTGGCTCCACTTGCACTTGAATTTCTCATCTGAGGTATGTATGCATGCATGCATGCAATACTATGTATCTATTTTTATATGCACACATTATTTATTTATTTAGCGGGACAGTAACCATGTGAAAGACGTGATTTTCAGCTGAAAAGTGATTTTTACTTTAGTTTACATCTTTATACGAGTTCATGTGCATGCAGCTGCCCATTCTAGATAATACATAAACCAAGCTAACATTACGAATCAGTGTCAGTTTGCTGCGTGCGCTACTGTAATCTTATTTTGCGTAACTACAGACATAAAAGTAATGAATAAAAAATAAATTTTATATGAATATATTTAATATTTTGTATGCACATAACGCAATGCTTTTTGCATGAAAAAGTTCTTACCCAGTTCATTCTCGTTCTTAGTTATCATGCATTCCTGCCCCAAGTCTCCAATAATGTCATGGCAGACTATAGCAGCATTCCTGCTCTCTGTGTCTCCAAGGAATGAATGAAGCTTCAGGAGATAGCCCTGAATCCCTCCAACAGTGGAAGTATCAGAAGACATGATTTGTCTCTGTTGCTTACATTACAAACGATAAAAAGTTGATCGAGAGCTTAAGTAGGTAAAGTGAGCTTGCGTCAAGGCGGCAAAACAGAACAACACAAACACATGTGAACGAGTTCACTTCCTGCTTGAACCACACGTCACTCTGAACAGTAACTCACGTTGACCGCTTGATGTCGCTGTTTGCTCGCCATCAGATTCTGTTCCAAAGTCCCTTTAAGGCAGGGGCGGTGAACTCTGTTCCTGGAGAGCCGCAACCCTGCAAAGTTCAGTTCCAGCCTGTAGCTTTCTTGTAATCGTGTAGACCTTGAGTAGTTTGTTCAGGTGCGTTTGATGCAAAACTCTGCAGGGCTGCTGCTCTCCAGGACCGACGTTCGCCACTCCTGCTTTAAGGCATTCTATAATATCTTTAAAGGGGTCATTGGATGCCCATTTTCCTCAAGTTGATATGATTCTTTAGGGTCTTAATGAAAAGTCTA
>JAHKKF010382315.1:0-11125 GCA_019740295.1 Labeo calbasu | reverse complement strand
TATAATATAATATAATATAATATAATATAATATAATATAATATAATATAATATAATATACACAATACATTAAATAAATACACACACCAATCAAAAGTTTAATGTTTTTAAAGACTCACCAAGCCTGCGTTTATTTGATCCAAAATACAGCAAAAGCAGTAATATTATAAATTATTTTACTGTTTAAAATAATTGCTTTCTATTTGAATACATTTTAAAATATATTGTATTTCTGTATCAAAGCTAAATTTTCAGCATCATTACTCCAGTCTTCAGTGTCACATGATCCTTCAGAAATCATTCTAATATTCTGATTTGCTGTTCAGGAAACATTTATTATTATTATTATTATTATTATTATTATTATTATTATTATTATTATCAATATTTAAAACAGTTGAGTACAGTTCAGGATACTTTGAATAGAAAGATCCAAAGATTAGCATTTATCTGAAATAAAAGGTTTTTGTAACATTATACACCACACCATTCAATTATAGAATTATAGAAAATGTTTTTTTGAGCAGCAAATCAGAATATTAGTATGATTTCTGAAGGATCATGTGACTGGAGTAATGGTGCTACGGTTAGAAAACAGTTATAAAACAGTTTACATTTTAGTAAAAATATTTCAAAATGTTACTGTTTTTGCTGTACTTTGGATCAAATAAATGCAGGCTTGATAAGCAGACGAGACTAAAAAAAAAAAAAAAAAAAATCTTACTGTTCAAAAACTTTTGACACTTTTGGTAGTGTAAATAAATACATCTTTTTCCTCAACTGGCTTGGGTCCCACTTGATGTCCAATGTAAGATTTGAAATGAGTAAAATCTCCATCCTGAACCAAACCCATTTGAGAGCCACTGCTTTCTGTCAACCACTTTCACCGTTTTCTGCTTTTTCCATCTCTTTCCCCTTTATTCTCTGACTCTCTTTTTCCTAGGTGAACCTCGATGCTTTCTCCTGGGACACTCTGGGGGACTGTTTCAGATCTCTCCTGAGAGCCGACAGTGACAGGACGTTAACAGAGGAGCACATGTCATGACGTGACCCCCTCAGAAATACAATATGATTTAAAATCCAGCCTCATTGTGAAAGAGAGTTTATGACCCGAAAAAACCTCTCTACCTCTGTGCTCTTATTGAAGAAAAACACGTATATGTGATTTTAATGTTCTCACATGCCGGAAGAAAGCAACTTTATATTTGCGGTTAATGGAAAAAAGAACAAAGTAAAAATAAACAATCAAAAAACCTGAAACCGCTTTCGTGTTGCGCCTAGGCGGGCCCACCTCATATTTCGGTTCATATCCATTTTTATCCTTTGTGCCGGAGGACTCCAGCCTGGAATTCTGGAGTCTTCGGTTCCCACTCCGACAGAGCGGCAGCCAAGTTGCGGCTTGAAACGTTGTGGGCTCTCGCTCCACCTGAGGTTGCCAGGTTGTGACAAAGTCCCCCGAGGCTCAGTAAAGGTTGATGCAAGGCTTCCCCAGGACTGTGGTTGAATCTAAATATGGTTCTTTTATTTTCCTTGCGTCGGAGATCTGGCTGTACGTTGCAACCGGGAACCCGCTGCATAATTAAGGGGGCATGGTAACTAGCTATTTATATGTTTTTGCAAAATGTAAAATCTGGGCAAACTAACAATGGCCTGTCAGATTTTCCATAAAGATGTAAGTGTCTGCTTTCACATCACAGCAATGCCACAATCACACGGCCCACTTCAGGCCTGCCAACATATGTGTTATTAAAAGAGGCCTGACTTTTATTGCAAGAGTTATTGAAGGATTCCTCCTCCTTTATTATCAGACATTCTCTCAATAAAGCTGCGGACTTTCTGCCGCTATTATTTCAGATGCATCGATTTTTCAGGTGCGCCGGACGAAGGATTTGAATTAAAGGCTCAAATATAATCACGCTGCCGTCTTCTCGCACGCATCCAAGATTAGTCTCATTACTCCTCATTAAGTAGCTCTGCTTCCCTTACAGCTCTTAGAAAAATAGTCCTAATATCCTACCTCCATATGTAATGTATTTCATATTTTAGGGGGTCAGTGAGGTACTTCTGTGTGCCGTATGATATTTAGTGCGAGTTATCCGAGCATTATCACTTATGCCTCATTTTGTTCATCCTTGTGTTATTTATAAGAAGCAGATGGATGCGTTTCCACCGTATCCGACATTGTCATCTACTCCGGGCCGACCTGAGGTCAGGACCTAATGACGCCATAAAGCCTATAACCTGCCGTTTCGGCACAAAATGTCACCCCACATATAAAAAGTTAATAGCAACCTCTATAAAACTCAGTGCACATTAAACCATTTCATTGGCCTGTTGCTGTTTTCTCACTGATGGTGTTCTAGGGATATGAAGCTAATTTAATGCCGGCCGAATTCGATGGCATAACAAATGGTATTAAGACTTGTGCGGTCTTCTTGTTTTTTCCCCTACAGTTCAAGTTTGGTGTCCCACTGGAGAAGCACAGAGCTTGGAAGGCTGCCATTCACATTATATGACTACATTTGTAGATATTTTCATCTCTGACAGGGGAATCACTAAAGTGAATTTGATCTGATACAGCTTCAAGTACAAAGTCAGCTTTGAGGTTAAATATGATATTCAGACCTTTGTATGTTATCAGATAATAGTATCAATTGTTAGATACTTGGAAGTGAAGGTAAGATTACGTTTAACACTCTCTCTGTCATTTCTGACTTCACTGCTGTAACCAGAACAGATTTTAAAGCAGCAAGTCACTGCAAATGAAACGGCACAGAATCATCACAGCCTCCGAAGAAACCAGCAAAAGGATTTAGGAAATGGAAAATGGAAATGGCACTTTAATGAGAACCCTGAAGTTCTGACTTGAGCAAAATTTAGTGGTCACAGTACAGTTCAAGCATGGCTGTCACCAAATTAAGAAGCGTTTATTTTTTCATATGTGTTAATAATGTATTTATTTTAATGTTTTTCTAATAACTGTTTAATAAAGGGAATAATCTTATTTCAACATTTTAAAGGGGTCATCGGATGCAAAATTCACTTTTACATACCCTATAATGATAAATTGCTAAAAAAATTAAAATCCCCCTTTTCAAATCAGGCCATTCTCAACTTGTCTGTATGACGTCACACCAACCACGATAGCGTTAGTTAATTGACACGGCCGTCTTTCCTTAGACCCGGCATGATGAGCTGTAACAGTCAGACCGCCATTGTTTTGAGGCCGGAGCAGGGATGTAGACAAGAATGTCTCCTGAGCGATTGAGGTGTTCTGTTGTTCGATGTAATAATGAACATAGCAGTCGTCATTTACTCCCAACATCTGAGCTGCTGAAGACGCAGAGGATTAGGTTTGTTTGTGAAGGGAATGCGCCTCCCGATCTGCCTAAATGCGTCTATGTTCACGCAAATCATTCGTGATCCAGCTTCACTTACAGCAGAAGTGAGTATAAGGGTTTTTTATGCATCTTTGCAAATTGCCTTTCTTAATTATGTGCTAGTTAGCCAGTTTTGCGGCTAAAGCAAACAGTCTCTCAGAGCAAGGCTGGTCACCCTACAGAAGTGAAGGGCGGGGTGAGCAGAGCTCATTAGCATTTAAAGAAACATGGAACAAAACCGGTTGCTATGAAAACAGCTGATTTTCACAAAGTAAAAAGGGTGTTGTTTTACACTACCATTGAGAAATTTTAACCAAAGCATGTTATAGACTTTTCATTAAAACCCTAAAGAATCATCAGCTTGAGGAAAATGGGCATCCGATGACCCCTTTAAGTCAAGAGAATAGCTTTTCATTTTATTTATTTATTTTTTGTTTAACCCCAACTGTATTTTTATCGCTCTCTATAAATTCAGCTCAATACCGCATGGGAGAATATTTATTTTTAAATATTTATGTGGATCTGACAGAAGTCCATCTGACATCTTTAAAATAAGCATTTTTTAAAGTAGGCTCCTATGTATAGGTTTCTACCTAAGTATTGGTACTTCTGATTTGGCTGAGGCTAGGATTTAGCAAGTTTGAAGTAAAAGCATTTTATGGATATGTACTATGTGTGGAGAGCATTCACTCAGTATTATCATCTCATTTTTGACTGAAGTGGCTTTTGGAGGGTTTTGCATCTGAACTCTTTAAATGTAATTTTACACATATTAAATCAATAAATACAATTTGTAGATTGAGAAAATTTCCAAATTTTGTGGAGAACCTCAACATGACGGCTGACAAACGTCTTCTGTGTGCAACAGTCTTCACAAGTTCTTGTGATAAGTGATATTGTTATTGAATTGATTCAACTCATTTTTTAAAGTTAAGGGGGCAAATACTCTAATTCAGTCAACTTACAAACCAGTTGAGACTGTGAAAACTTAAAATATTAAGTTGAATGAACAAACTCGGAAAATGCAAGTTGTGTCAACTTAAAAAAAATATTGAAACAACTAAACTGCGAAATAATTTTTTACAGTGTACTTAATAGCACCTGTAATATATATTAAATTATTTTTATTGAATTTCACTTGATTCTTATACTTTATCCATTTTTGAATAATTTTGAATATTTTTATTTTATTCTACAGTTGTCAAAATAAATTTTATTTTCATAATAATAGCATTATTATTATTTTTATAACATAATAAAATAAAAAATATATTTTTTAATAATAATAATAAGAGGAATATTATTAGTATTAGTATTTTAAATAACTTACTTTCTAAAGCAAGGAAAGTACAAAAGGGTTTGTAAATTATTTTATCTAGAAATGGACTGTACATAAAAAGGCTTTTATTTTCTGTTTGCCTGCTGCTTGATGCCAGTTTATTTATTTTAGTCTTTTTTTCACACTAGCTCATGTTGTGGCACGCTGTCCAATTATACCATTACCAAGGGGGAAGTGTGTACTACTGTTTGTGGTCGTACAGTACGGTTGTGTGATTATACCATTTGTTTATTTCTGAACACAGGATGAGAAGAAGGCCCTGGCTGAACTAACAGGTAGCTAACTTCTCATCTTTTCACTCTGTGTTTGTATAACATTGCCCTGATCCCTGATCTTAAAGGAAGACCAGAGGAATGGATAAGAGAGAGAGAGAGAGAGAGCCGTAGTTGTCCTCGTGTGACTCAGTCATATGCTATCAATATGCTGCCATGTTCTGTTGGAGCCCAGGCTCTTTTTAATGGGGCCTGGTGGTTAGAACATGGCAGGCATCTCACAGGGACACTGTATTGTTATGCTTTCATTTACTTTTGGGCCCTTTCTTGCGTCTCTTTTTCTGTTTTTTGCGGACTTACAAAGACGCTTGTTTCCATGAAGCTCTGCCAAGAAGGATGGGAAAACAAAGTGTGGGGGTGGGGTGTGTGGGAGTTTGTCGGGGTTCGGAAAAGCGCAGTGGTCTCCAGTTATTACATGAAATCATTAGACGTGGAACGTCTTGGCTTACGTAGAGAAAACACGAAGGCCGCAGTTTCATACGGCTTTGAGCGCCCCTCGCCCACCGACCGCATGGCGTCAATGGAGCTCTTCACACTGGTCACAATGGTTAGCAGACCCGATAATTTGTTGCTATTTGTTCTCAAACATAATGATGGCTCATTTTATACATACGTATATATATATATGATATAGTATTGTGCGCGTGTATAGTGTATGTATACATATATACACACTACCATTCAAAACTTTGGTCAGTGAGATTTTGGTCTCACTTTATATTAAGTGGCATTAACTACTATGTACATGCATTTAAATTTAATAATTTTATACAATGCACTTATTGTGTACATACATGTTTTTACATTGTACTTATAGTTAAAAAATACCTGCATGTAATTACATCTGTAATTAATTTCTTTAATTACATTTATAATTACACTGAGCCATCCCTTACACCTTAACCCAACTTTAAACCTACCCATACCACCAAACCTGTCCCCAACCTTACCTGTATCCCACCTCAATAGCAGCAGAAGTGTTCTGCAATATTAACATAATAAGTACATTGTACTTATTTTTTTGATGTAAGTACACAGTAGTTAATTCCACCTAATATAAAGCTTGTATTCGGCAAAATGCATTATGCATTAATGTTTCTTGAGCAGCAAATCAGCACATTAGAAAATTTTGTGAAGGATCATGTGACACTGAAGACCGGATTAATGGCTGGATAAATTCACCTTTAATGTAATAAATAAAATGAAAAATAAAATAATAAAAAATAATATATATATATATATATATATATACGCGCACACACACACAATTTTTTACTGTATTTTATCAAATAAATCAAATAAAGAGATGTTAAAAACAAAATTTAAAAAAATACTCCGAAAGGTAGTGTATGTATTTTTCATTTCTATTGGCAAGGTCAAAATCTGTGCGGCAAACAATCTGTGTAAAATACTGAAATAAATACTAAAGGCTTTTTTTTTTTTTTTTTTTAGATTCAGTCACTTCACACCACATTCCAAACACTCAAAATGCACCACACCTTTTCACAAGCCAATTTAATGGGAGACGTTAATTTTGCACATATTAATGAGCAAAGCACCACCTGCAGTACGACGGCTCTCAAAGTGTGAGCTGTGTTGCACAAAGCCCAGTGTCATGTGACCATGGGCTCTAGCACAGAATAAATCTGGGCGTTCGCTTCATGTACACAGCAAATATCTGCCAATATTCTCCCCTGGGTTACTTACCACTTCAGTCCATCCACCCACACATTTTGATTTCTTGTTATTTGAAGCATTTAATGCAAGAATGAACTCTAAAGCGTGGCCTCTCTGCTCTGCTCTGCTTGGGCAGCTGATGTTCAGTGTCTACTTTTGACCAAGACCCACACGGTGTGAAATAAAACACAGAGGTGTATCATGACGTTAGTCCAGTTACGATGAGACATTTTGATTTGAGTCTCATACAATTCAAACAAACCTGTTTTTTCAAAGAGGAAACTGACAACACGCCGACATACAAGGTTTCTTCTGGTATGAACAATGTCCTTACTACTCTTCTGGACCTTGAACATGGTTGGACCCTTGCAGTCTATGCAGGGTCAGAAAGCTCTCGGATTTCATCAAAAATACCTCAATTTGTGTTCCAAAGATGAACAAAGATCTTAGGTTTGGAACGACTTGAGGCTGAGTAATTAATGACAGAATTTTTATTTTTAGGTGAACTATCCATTTAAAGCAGACATGAGTGAACTGAACATCAGACGGTTTTTATTTCAACCACAGAAAGATATCAATACACACCATTTTTCAAGTTCACCCAAGATAATCTACTCTCCTGTCTGATTTGTTTGTAGGACGAAAATAGCAGATTCTATGTTATGATTGGTCAGATTGCCTGTCAGTCAAGCTAAGGGTCAATTGAGTATATTGGATATACATATTTTAAATATATAAATTATATTAAAATACATAAAATATTCATTTAAAACTAATTATAAAAAGTCAAACCTGCATTACATCTTGTATGTTTTTATTTGTTATTAAAGAAAATGTACCTGTGGGAACTTCGCAGATACGTATATCAAAAGTACATATCACTGCAGTTTCCAACAGAAACGAACACTAGGGACAGTAAAACAGTGAGCTTTTGTAATTGTTTTCGTACAGTTATGATTACAGCTCCATATGTTTCGTTTTCTGAATGTAATAAGCTTGCTCGGTAGCTCAGCTGGCACAGAAATTTACTTTTGTCAAAGGATGTAAAATCCTTGGGTATGAATCCCATGTAGAACATGACTCACGATGAAAGAGCTGAAAGATAAGATATCGAAAAACAACCTAAAACGGTATGCTTGCGATTGCGTTTTTACATCCCACCCCATTTTTCATTATAACCGGAAGGTTTAGGTGTAGTGTAGATGGTACTTTATTTTAAAACCTCACGTAGCATTAGAGTTACAACGCCACTTAATGGACATTTCAAGTCAGAACTGCGGTGACACGTACAGAATCAACGGCACATAAAACGTACTGTATGTACGTTCATATGTTTCGGGGGGAAAAAACGAACACTCTTTTAGCGCCATTTCACATCAAATATGTCACGAAACATATATTTCACGTCTCGCGAAAAAGTTGCCACAGGTAAGTTTTCATCATGAGATCAGGTTGTTCATTCCGATAGAGCAGTGTACGTCACAAGATGGATTTATGGTAAATCTTTGTCTGCATTAGAATCATAATTATGGCTTTTTTTGTTGTCCCGTAATACTTCTGGGCTGCATTTCCTTGTGTTTTATTTCTGGATTTTCTTGTCTAGCATTGAAGCAAATGAGGCTGTCTGGCATGTGTAACTTTTTAGGTGTCAAAACTTAATGACAAACTAAGCCACCACGTTCAAAACAAGATCCAAGCTCTCTGTAAACTTTTTGTGGTCAGAGAGAGAAAAAAAAAAAAAAAACAGTATGTGTGTCTTTTCAAAGGTTCTGCGCTGAAGGTCTTGGTGGCCTGCCGAACTCGTTAAGGTCCCCGAGTGAAGCGCAGCTGTGCCAGAGAGGTCACTAAAAGCTGCATCCCATTTCACTGCGTTATTTTCAGTCGAGATTTAGAGAGACGCGCAACCCGCAAATCTGGTTTATGTCGCCCTCCTGTTCCTTCAGTACCCCTTCATCATTACTGCTCGAGATGCCAAACTATGAGGGATCTGATGCAGGGAAAATGCTACAAGGAGGGATGGCTCTTCCCGTAATTACAGACTCTCTCTTATCTCTGGGATGGAATTAAAAACACATTCCATGCAGACAGTCTCAGCACTGGCCTGCGGGAAGCAAATAAAAAGAGACTGCTGTTCGAGAATTGGAGAGGACTTTGGCAGTTTGATTAGAAACCGATGTGATCACGCTGTACGTTATCTGACAATGCAAAGGGCCCATAGAGTGACAGCGTTTATGGAGGAAGAAGAGCAGAAAACTCAATGTCAAGTACAACTTTTACTTAAAACCAATCCACACATCCACAATTAATAAAACACAAGATTACAAAGCAAATACCTGTTGCAACAGACCGCAAGTATGTGCTGCCAGAAAATAATCGCAAGCTCTCAGGTTTCTGCCAAATAAAAGTCTGACAAAAAACTGCCAAAAATCGCTTACAGCCAATTTATTTCAAACCAAAACGATCATTTACAAAAATTCCCCATAACATGTGTATCATATACAGCTTTTCAATTTTGTCGATGTTTTGAGGTATGATACAATGTGAAAATTGCATTATACAAAAATAAAATATCAAACTTGATATATAAAATTATAAATGTGACATTTTTTTTTTCAAGCAGCAAATATGAAAACATCAGGATTAAGAAATAATTTTACATAAGCGTAAAAATTCAGCCACACACACACACACTTTTTTTTTTTAATCATTCTTCTTCATTTCTCACTCTTTTTTCAGTCTCTTTGTCCAGACTTCTCTGGGGTCACTTCACTTGCCCTCCGGCCCGAAGATCTCCACGCATTCAATGAGAATGGACTCCACTATTTGATTCTGGTACACCATATTGACTTCCATGTTTCCGGTTTCAAACTCGGGCCACATGAGAGTCGGTCCAAACACGATGCTGATGCCCTGAGTCGACATCAGGTTTTTCTGTGACTTCATCAGGACTCTGTAAAACAGAAACGCAACAGATCATTGATGCAATACAACAGGAAGGTTTTTTTTTTTTTTTTTTTTTTTTTTAAACATCCTAATGGAAGAACTGACGACGGCGTACAAGTACAGTCATTAAAGCGTGCACGTTTCCTGTCATAAAAACCTACTCAGATCGTCGGTGACGGACCATCGGCAGGGTGTTTTTGAAGACTTGTGCCTGGTCTTTGGAGGCATCTAAGCGCACTTTTAGAGGAATCTCTCTGAGCTGAGGTTTGGCTGTGGTGGAGAGACAATCAATACTGGGGTATTGGAGGACTCTTAGAAGGAGCCAGATTGGAGCCCTCTGGCTCTGTTATGGGTTGAGGCCTGGAAAGGGAGGGAGGGATTGTGGTGGAGGGCTTCCTTCCAAGTTGTCAACGAGATCCTGACTAAGAGGTGGGAAGCAGGCTTAACATTTAGAAGCACACTTTGTATGGTTTTACCGCGGCCCAGTTCTGAAAGGTACTGATTAGGAGTGCTCTGGGTTTACTGCACTCACGTATACTGTACCGTAGTGTAACCGACGTCCTGTGCCATCTACGTTTATGGTCACATCTATCAAAGTAATAGTGTACAATTATGCAACGCAACTCGACGATCTATAATCCCCGAGTTGTTGTCAAAATACTCACGCACAGACTTTCACGTTCGGTTCCGAACGAGGTAATGATCTCGCTACATGCGACGTGTGTTACTGGGAATTTGGGAAGCCATTTCAGCTGAGAAACACAACTTAAGGCAGGCCAAGCGCTCTCAATAATTCCCCATTAATGTGCATAATTAACCTCTGCCATTTCGTTTCCCCTGTACATCACAGCTAGACGCTTGTCCTGCCATGAGCATTTTAACCTAATTAGCGCGCTATGATGTAAGGATCCCGGCTGCCATTGCTAATGGTCTGCTAATGATCTTAAGGAGAGAGACTTCATTTCCGAAGAGATTTTTCAAAACATTAAATATGAAGCTTTTTGTCGAACCTTTTAGTGTTTTTTGGTAATTATGCCACTGTGACACCACTATATACATGACCCCCCCCCACCTTCTTATTCATCTCTGCTATCAGTAATGCCAGATCGATTAAAATCATGAAAGAAGCTTAATTACAGTCATTATCATTTTCAATTACACTACTAGCACATATTGGGAAGAAGCGCAATATGAAGACGCTCTCTGGCAGGCAAAAAAAAAGCATTTTTTTAGCCTGTAAATACACTGTCATCAACAGAGAGCCATGTAAAAGAAATGACAGTGGTACATTTACATAGTTTATATTTAAATTATATAAAATTCACTTAAAAAAAAACACTTATGCATAGATATTTTTCAATTAAATCAAATGCTTTTTTTCTAATATATATGATAAGATTATATATATTTCTATTACTTTATATAAAACTGTAGATAAACACTTGTTATTTAAATAACATCTAACGTGCAAGTACTGAGCAGCACATGAAATATATTTCCAAAAAAAAAAAAAAA
>JAHKKF010382314.1:0-30808 GCA_019740295.1 Labeo calbasu | reverse complement strand
AAGTACTTTATTCACACCAAGTCTGCATTTATTTGGTCAAAATAAAGTAAAAATTGTAATTTTGTGAAATGTAATATTTTAATATTTTTTCCAATTTGATTTGTTCCTGTGATAGCAAATTTTCAGCAGTAATTACTGCAGTCTTCAGTGTTACATGATCCTTCAGAAATCATTCTAATATGCTGATTTACTGCTTGAGAAACTTTTTTTTTTAATCAATGTTAAAAACATTTGTGCTGCTTATTTTGTTTTGTGGAAACCTTAATACATTCTTTGATTTATTTGATAAAGACAAATATTTAAAATATTTATTTAAAACTATTTTTGTCATTTATGGTTAGTTGAATCCTTTCTGAATAACAGTGCATAACACTTTTATACTCCCCAAACTTTTGATCAGTATTGTATATTGCTCACCCCTAGAACGCATACACATACAGTCCTTAGTCATTAGTAATCAAAGTTTGGTTAAAATGACACCTTTCAAAGCAAATTAAAACAAAACAATGACAATCAGCTACAAAAATGCTTTATACACGGTCAAAGACTGAAGTGCAGTGTAGTAATGTTTTAAAATAAGTCATTTCAGTTCTCCAACTCGGGTTGGAAACTACTCTTTCAGCTCTGATGAACTACATACCTAGCTCTATGCGTTGAGATGCGGGAAGATTCTTGGTCAGGGAGGTTAAATAGCAGAACAGGCCCTGATATGCCCGCAGCAAGCTGGCACACATGTTCTGGTGCAGGCTGAAGGCGTGCTGTAGGCACAGATCCGATACCAGGAAGGTTTTGCCCTGCAAATCATGAAACAGGACTTGATGCATCACTGAACGTTGTTCACAACGCAAGTTTTTGCATTGTGATAATACCTTATTCCCGTTAGTGATACAATCTTTCACATTTGAGAAAAGTTTTCTATTCAGTGAAGGTATAAAAGTGAACTCTAGAGCTCACTAGGCACCTACATGACATCTTAATGTGACTGGGGTCTCAAGAGAATTTCTGTAATGTAAAAATCACACTCATTTACAGTAACAGCTCAAGCCTTTCAGTTACATAATGATGTCTATTTATAGACAGACCTACAGCTCTCAATGATATGAGAAAAACACTGCCTCTCTACTTTGCTTTGCAAAGGCAATGTCAGCAAAGCGTTTTAGACTAATTGGAATAAAACAAAAAATAAACTGTAGTCATTTAGCTAAAAAAAGAGCATTTGATGTCAATAAAACCTGTGAAATTAATACCTAATCGTGAAGCGTCTAGACATTTCATCTCTCTTGCACATTAGACGTTGATTTGGTTGAGTAAGGATATTTTTGTGTGTGTGCACGCTTGTATTCTTACATCTGGCGACAGCTGCTTGACGTAGGTAGTGCCGAACACCACAGACTCCAGCGTTGGGATGAGAGAGTCTTTACTCTGTGCCGGAGCATTACGATTTAGCCATGTGCTTTTGACTGGCCGTGGGAAACTGAAAAGACAAACACTGAGAGTCAAATACAGTACACACATTTCTATTTTGTTAAGGTGCACATTTTGAACATATATTTTTCAAACTGTAATATAGGGCTGGGTAAAAAACATAGATTTCATGATTTTAATCCATTGTCATTTTTACGAAACAATATAGATTCTTAAATCCCAAGAAATGATGAGCCTAGCCTGTTTTCAGCTAATGAACGAACATTGTAGCTCGTCTCCGTTTAATAAATCTGAATAAGCTTTGTGCTTTGTTACATTTGATAAGAAACACGGTCTCAGATTTCAAATTCTGTCCATTTTATTACAGCATTCAAATGTATGCTAAAGAAATATTACAACTTACCGAAATCCGTATCCTGTTTCGTGTAATTGCTCAATCAGTGTTTTAACCACGCAAAGACGTTAGTATATAACAGCTTGTAAACAATGTCATGTAACGCCACATTTACCTCAGAAAAAAAACGGATTTTTATTAAAAAAAACAACAACAAAAAAAAACGGAGATTTATACATCATCTGAAAGCTATAATAAATTAATAAATATGTTTTCCACTGACGTATGGTTTGTTAGGATAGGACAATATTTGGCTGAGATATAACTGAAAATCTGGAATCTGAGAGAGCGAAAAAAAATCTAAATAGTAAGAAAATCACATTAAGTTCTTAGCAATGCATATTACTAATTAAAAATTAAGTTTTGATACATTTACGGTAGGAATTGTACAAAATATCTTCATAGGACATGATCTTTACTTCGATAATTTTGACCCATACAATGAATTGTTTTGAACTTGTTTTGAGGTCCAGGGTCACATTTTGCTAAATATGTGCACCATATAACAATTATTATAGCTTTTACTGTTCTTCAATGTTACATTCATGTTTGAATTAGGGCTGTCAAGCGATTCATCGCGATTAATCGCATACAAAATTAAAGTTTGAGTTTGCCTAATAAATATGTAAGTACTGTCTGTAATTATGTATATATAAATGCACACAAATAAATGTATATATTTAAGAGAAATATGTTATTTATGTACAAAATATTTTTATTTATACATAAGAAATTATATAAAAATTATAATAAATACATACACTTGTAAATATTTCTTAAATATATACATGAATGTATAATAATTACACACAGTACACACACATATAAGGCAAACTCAAACTTTTATTTTGTATGCAATTAATCGCGATGAATCGTTTGACAGCCCTAGTTTGAATAAATCTGTCAAGTTTTTATGACAGCCACCATTTAAATGTTTATATAAAACAACTTGGAGTAGAAATATAATTACGTCATTCTAACTTTATTATTATAAAAACTTCATTGCGTGTAATTTAAGCATTTGTATAGAAATCAGTTAATTTAAAACCTTTCAATGTTATAACAATGTATTAACTGAATATTTTACAGTATTAGTTGAGAGATTTGCTGTTCAAAAAAACATTTGGCATGTACTGTACCTGATTTATATCCAAAATAACAGATATTGAAAATGTAATCGCAGGCTTCTTAATCAGAATCTAATCGAATTGTGAAATTTGTGTTAAAACCCAGCCCTACTGTTATGGGCATCAGCAATACTTTGACAAACACATTACAGTTCAAAAAGTATTTTTTGTTTTGTTTGTCTATCCTGGAAAGCACTGTAGCCTTTATAAGTCACATCCTACTGTTTTTACTTGTGACATATTCAAAATGACTACTACGATCTGTAGGCCCAGTTGTCAGTGTACCACTGACCTGATTAGAGGTTGATGTAGGGCCACCAGTGATGCGTGGATTGTGGCAGAGATGACAGACAGGTGGAAGTAGTCAAACATGACGTTGACGTGCTGGTGGATGCCTCTGTGGAGGCTAAAGTGCAAACGCAGCGTTCGACTGCTGATGCTCTGGAGAGAACTCGGGTCCTCAGGCCTGAACACAGACAAAAACAAACTGTTATATGTGCATCAACTGTTTTAGGTAGTAGTTTTTATTCGTTTGAATCCCTAACTCTAATAGGGCCACGATGCGGAAAACACGAACAGAAACGCGGAATCCAGTCATTAAAACGGATCTTACTGAATACACTGAATTTGTTAAAGTTTGAATGAATTAATCAAAAGTAGGTCATTACACTTAAATCAAACCGCAATATGGACTAGTATCTGTAAATATTACGCCACCAAAATACCATTTAAATGTGAATCCTGCATGTTCTGTGTGTCTCTGTTTTAATGAACGGAGCAGATGAGCAGTTTTGTTTACTACTCACACTGAAGCACGCGTGACACTCGTGGGGATTTCAGCATTTGACCGTTCCATTTTAGGAAAACTAGTGTCATATCATACACAGACAGAAATGTAAAGGAAGACACGGCAACCCGTCAAAATAAAAGTCCGGTTTAACTTGAAGACATTGTGCCAGAAATATATTACTACTATTACTACTACTACTACTAAAATGAAACAAACATTATTTTTTAGGGTATAATCACATTTCTTCCATGTTTTAATTTTAATAGTAAATTCCCCTTTTTTGGCAAAAAAAGTTTGCTTAAATTTCAATAATTAAAAGATAAATGAAATGAATGTTTTATGCCTTCATTTGATAACCAGAACATTTTAAATACACAACACAGAATTTCTGAGGGTAAAAAAAAAAACTTTCTTAAGGCTATTTTTAAGACAAAAATTTGAATAAAGTAAGTATGCATTCAAATAATTAGACATGCTAAAACACAGAATTTGATAACAATGAAACATATGGTGAGAAAAAATAAAAATTTCATAGGGCCCTAAACATATCATTTTTGTTTTATTAATTGATGTGAAATTGTATAAGTTTCATGATTTCAATTAATTAGACATGCTTTTTGATTAATAAAATTTAAATTTAACCATTAAAAAGGAGTTGAGAAAAATTAAAATGAAAAAACGGAATTTGGAAAAAAATTAAACGGATTTCATAGGGCCCTACTCTAAATATGAGTGACAGTAAAATCTTGATTAAATGTTATACTATTAAATGTTATTCTTCTACATACGAGTAGTCGCCATCGGTGAAGAACAGGTCCAAAGACAGCTGAAAGTCCATTTCATTTAAGGACTCTTCCACCTGCAGGGGAAATAATACTATCACCACCATCACTAGTGACGCATACAGGGGCAGATTTTATCACTGAACCCTTAGTGTGCGTTTTGAATCATGATATTTGCTTACCTTCTTTGCATCTAGCAGCATCATTACTTTGAATACGAGGACGTCATTGACTACAATCTCCTCGTTTTTATAAAGGATCTGAAAGGTTTTGCTGCAGACCACATCATCTTGAACTGATGCTGGGAAAGCTAGATCCGAGCCTGTGAGAAAACATACATTAGCAGGGCTAATAATAATAACAACTATAATAAACATATCAAACAGCCTTTTGATTTAATGGAAATAAACATCTGATGTTTTTTTTTTTACTTTATTTTAAAATCATTCTGCTCTGTGAAAATCTTTCCGTCTTATTTGTGTATATGCAAATATGGCGTGACAAAGTACACCACACATGTTTGACATCAATGGAGTCAATGTCAACTTAATTAGTGTGCGTGCATCTTGCAACTCACTGTTATTAATGTCAACCTACATTACACATGCTTATTAAACACATAGCTACAAGACTGCCCTGATACTTCTATGAGAAGTGAATCTGAGAAATCGCTGGACAGATAATGATGCTTCTCATCACATTTCACCACAGGGTGTAAGACATTACACACTCCAACAGACAGAGCCTGTTAAATCGTAGGCAAAGATTCTTTCAACCCACTGTGTCAATCACTGTAAGCCCTGAGGTGAATGTTGATGTAATATTATGAGAGCCGAAGGCTACAGCTGTGAAAATTGTTAGAAAGGGAAGGTTAGACATTTAACCCTCGTAACTGAAGATAAGCTGCATTCCTTTGAAATATACAGCCTGAGGAAATATCTGTAGAGATAAAACTCATAATTTACCTGGCTGAAACATTTTATTTGTCTTTAGAAATACGTTTGTCGAAGACTGACATTGCAAAACTGATAGCAGCATAGGTTCTAGCTTAATGTTTTCCTTAAATTAACACATTTTAATATTAGAAATTATTATTATAAATAATAAATAGCATTATTAGATTTAAAATATTTTATTGTTAATATTATTTAATCAAATAACCAAAACCTCCCAGAAATCAGCTTCAAACAACAGCTAGACATTTTTAGACAATCAAGTGCGTAATATCAAAAGAACATAAAATATCTTAAATATAATTTCAATGTCACAACATTTTATGAAGATTAAATACGGGATAAATTTGTTTTGTATGAACAAAGGATTTTTTTTTATGGTTCCTCGATTTATATTTCTGTGGCATCGTGACAAGACGTGACATGTTCATTTGAGATGCATGAGTGTTTTTACCTATGGGATGCAGCAGACTGGCTTCCACCCTCTGCGGGATCCGTGGCGGCACTTTCATACTGGCTCGGATCTGATAGAACCTGTCATCACATGCAAGAAAACAACAGTGTTCATAACAAGCATACAAATTCAGGAAGAGCATTATACTTTTGTGCAGCTGTAAAAAACATTATGCCTTCGTTTTCGCTATCACACAAACCCATAAAACCCAATACAAGATTTTAATATGGACTGTTATCTAATCAGCCCTTCTTGATTTCCTTGAACATTTTTCTTCATACTGAATGTAAGAAAAGCCTGATGCAAGCTTGTTACACTTGAGCCTACTCAGCTCAAATACATACTTTCCGTAAAGGTAGAGTTAGGGATAAGAGTTGCAAAAAAAAACATTCTGAGACTGATTCCATTTATTGATTCTGTAATATATTTTTAGAAAAGTGTTTAAAAAATGTATTTTAAATCAATGCTGTACTTTTGTACTTTCTATTAATCAAAGAATGCTAAATGTTGTTTCCTCAGAAACATAGATTCACAATGTTTCTTGAGCAGCAAGTCAGCATATTAGAATGATTCCGAAGGATCACGTGACACTTAAGACTGAAGTAATGATACTGAAAATTCAGCTTTACAATTAAGAGGTGCATCGATTAACTTCAGAAGGTCTTTATTAACCCCCCGGAGCTGTGTGGAGTACTTTTTATGATGGATGGATGCACTTTTTTGTGCTTTAAAATCTCAACACCCATTCACTCCCATTATAAAGCTTGGAAGAACCAGAACATTTTTTAATATAACTCTGATTGTATTTGTCTGAAAGAAGAAAGTCATATACACCTAGGATGGTTTGAGGTTGAGTAAATCATGGGGTCATTTTTAGGGATAGGGGAAAAAAAAAAAAAAAACGATTCACATATGATTCGCGATTTAGTCTTACAGCGATTTGCATCGATTCACAAATTTCAAAAATTTATTTTCTAGTTAATATAATAATAATAATAATAATATTAACAATATTAACAATAACACACATCATAACACGAGGATGGATGAGGAAAAACAAAGGCCAAGTGTTTGGAAAAATATTACATTACTTTTTGTTATTATGGGAAGCAGGGATGTGCCCGAATAGTGACTCTGTATTCGGAGAGGCACGGAAAACTAACAACGCCTTCTACGAAGCCACTAAAGGGACATGGTTAGCCGCTTGCTAGCGGTAGCCTGTTACATTAGTACATAAAAATTTCACTTACCACATAAACAGAGTAAGGAGAGATGACTGACAGGACGATGGTTCATGATTTGCAGATCATGAGCACCACTGACAAACATCTAACCCTGTCAAATGTGTGGTAAGTACTGCCAGTGAACGCAAATCTTTGAAGCGAAAGTAAGAAACGAGTACACATTTAAAAGCGATTTCAATGCCCTACATATTAATAGCGGCTCCCTGGTGCCCGCAATTTATATACAGTATAATTTCCCTGCGAGAAAAAGCATTGAAATATAGTTTTTCTTTCTATCTCATATTTATTCCCTTTAGAGGTTCCGTAGTACACATCATTTCCTTTCCGAACAAGGTATTCGGACTTGGGCACATCCCTAATTGGAAGTGTAAAATATTTTTGATTCATTAGCGAAATACTGGTTTGTATTTGATGTCCAGTGTGCACAAAAATATTTTTGAAAATGCACGAATCGTAATTAAAAATCTAAAAATCATGAATCGATTTTTAGTCGAATTGTGACCCCAAGAATCCACGTAAATCAAATCATGAGGTACCGAAAGATTCCCACCCTTAGTAATTTTCATTTTTGGGTGAACTGTCCCTTTAACAGTACCCACTCAGACTGATTCATTTAGCGATTCAATGAGTCATTTAGACCAGTGAGTTTGTCTGTGACTTATTTGGTAGTCATTTTGGGCGATTCAAAATGATTCAAAAAATCTTTTCAAAATCATTTGAAGAGGAGTTGTCCATTTAATTTTTTCCACTGAATTAGCTATTTTGCAGTGCCTGTTTTTCTCCCTATTCTCACAACAATGAATTCAGACAACAGCATCATTTCTTTTGCTGCCACAGATTCAGCGATGCAGAAAACACTGTCAGAATATATTAATACAATACACTGCATTTTTTGAAAAAAAAAGAAAGAAAAGAAACTGGTCAGCTTTTCTTCTTACTGTGGTTCTTAGAAAGGAAGAAGCCACTGTGACAGTCAAATACATCCCACACCCTCTCAGTTCCTCATTTCTAATCATCAGAGCTCGGCCGAATAATGCGGACACACTGATCTGATCAGAGAGCTCCAGTGCATGGCTGTATCCACACAGCTCGTGTTTGTATCCTGTGCTCCATCCTCTCATGCATTTGCAATGAAAGAGGAAGTTCAGGCAACCAAAATAGAGCTGCAGTTATCCTTCTGACAAGAATACCATGACATCAAAAGCACACAGAGGCACTTATGTGGGAGCGAGAAGATGGGTAAGAATACAACCGGCTGGCCGGAACACAGATCTGGGAACAGGAACAAACAACCAGTCCCCCTGCAGGAGCTGAAGAGGAGAATGACGGTTGCGTTATGCTTCCTGTTGCACAGCTGAGCAAACCCAATGGCTCTGTGTTTTAGTTAGACCCGCGGCGACAATGTCAGCAGATGTGGAATGTTAACCTGAGGTTGCAAACTGGTGTGTTGACACCAAACAACCCTACTGAGCACTGACAATAACAGAGTTTCTTCCTGCTTTGAAAACAGACTCTAGACACTGATATTGCAACATGGAAAGTGTGACGCTGCATAAACTTATGACTAACTTAATATTACTATTCTGTCATCATTTACTCACCTGTATGATCTTCTGTGGAACATAAGATGATGATATTTTGAAAAACAGTGGTAACCAAACAGTTTTGGTTCCCACCGACTTCCATTTTATTTTTTTATCCACATAATGGAAGTCAATGGCAACAGACTGTTTGATTGCCAACATTGTTCAAAATATCTTCATTTATGATCTGCAGAAGAAAGCAAATCATACAAGTTTTAAATAACATGAGGGTGAGTAAATGACAGAATTTTCATTTTTGGGTAGACTGACCCTTTAAACAACATATTTTACTAGAAATAACTCATTTTTGCTTTGGATATCCAGCAAAAATAACTTTATATGCTAGTAACGACCTGTATCATAGCCATACCGCCCACCCCTAGTTATATCTAGTGACTGGTTTTGAAATGTGGGCAGCGCTTGTAACTTAAAGGGGTCACTGGATGCAAACTTCACTTACATGTTGTTTGAACATTAATGTGTGTTGGCAGTGTATGTACACATCTACCTTATTATGACAAAAATGTATGCAGTTGTTTTTAATTGATCTGTAAAAATATAGACTTTTCATTAAGACCCTAAATAATCATATCAACTTGTGGAAAATGGGCATCCGATGACCCCTTTAACTCTTACCCTCTTACCAGGAATTGGCCATTAGGCTCTTGTGTGTTGAAATGCCCACGTTTCCATGCTTAGTTTAAGACTAGGTATGGAGTGCTCAGAAAACACCTGTACTGCATGCTGGGTCATTTCAGGTTTTTGGCACATACTGAAAGTAGTGCAAACTGTACTTAACCTCAATTGTATCCTGAGATTGTCTGCTAATAGAAATGGCACCCTCACATTAAATATGGAAATGCATTAAGCTTTTCCGTATCTACAGTATGATCTATGCATTAGTGAAGCTCGTATACAGTTGAAGTCAAAAGTTTACATAGACCTTGCAGAATCTGCAAAATGTTAATTAGTTTACCAAAATGAGAAATGCATGCTATTTTTTATTTAGTACTAAACTGAATAAGATATTTCACATAAAAGATGTTTACATACAGTCCACGAGAGAAAATAATTTAATTTATAGAAATGACGCTGTCCAAACGTTTACATACAATTGATTCTTAATACTGTGTTGTTACCTGAATGATCCACAGCTGTGTTTTCCCATTTGTTTGTTTGTTTAGTGATCCTGAACAGTTAAACTGCCTGCTGTTCTTCAGAAAAATCCTTCAGGTCTCACAAATTCTTTGGTTTTTCAGCTTTTTTTGTATTTGAGCCCTTTCCGACAATGACTGCATGATTTTGAGATCCATCTTTTCACACTCAGGACAACTGAGGGACTCATATGCAACTATTTATAGAAGGTTCAAACACTCAACAATGCTCCAGAAGGAAAAACAATGCATGAAGAGCCAGGGTTGTAAACTTTTGAACAGAATGAAGATGTGTACATGCATTTTATTTTGCTTAAATGTAATATTTTTTACATTTAGTACTGCCCTTCAGAAGCTACAGAAGATATGTGCATGTTTCACAGAAAACAAAATATGTTAAATTTACCCTGATCTTCAAATTCAAAAGGTTTTCACTCCATGGCACTTAATGCATCATGTTTCCTTCTGAAGCATCAGTGAGCATTTGAAACTTCTGTAATAGTTGCATATGAGTCCCTCAGTTGTCCTTAATGTGAAAAGATGGATCATACAGTCAAAATCATACAGTCATTGTTGGAAAGGGTAGTTTAACTGGTAAGAACATGAATTTTATATGATCCCTCTTATTTTGGTAAAATAATTAACATTTTGCAGATTTTGTAAGGTGTATGTAAACTTTTGACTTCAACTGTACATAGCTGTTTAAATTGCTACCCTAACTCTGTGCTAACACCATTTGTGCTATTGTACAGCTTATTAAAGAGAAGTATGCTACTACTTAAGACTGAATGGTTATTGTATCATTCTCAAGGCACAAAAGCGTCATCTGGGTGAAATTCTGCAGGGAAAAAAAATCCACTTTCAATAGTGTAGCAATGCATTGGTGAATTCAAGTTACAAACTTAAATACAAATGAAACCTGCATTGGAATCTTATTTTCATCATGCAAAACTTTCAACTGCACAGATTCCTATTGAAATGACTGGACTTTGCCCATGAAATTTCACCATGCAAGCAACAGTACCTTTATACGGCACCAAACTGTACATATTGCAATAACTTTGTTGTTTTACTCTCACTTTGGCAAACAGGTCAGGGTTAATTCTGGACCCTGACAAAAAAAAAAAACAACTTAAACAGCAAGGTATTTTGAGGCATCCCTCTCTGCAAGCCACATTAAATACAACTTTACAAGTAGACACATGTGATGTGCCTAACAGAAATAGTTGTGAGAAGGATCCTAAATTATGATTTCTAAGAAAAGCTGGTGCACATATAGATGGAGAAGCTGAGACTCGTGCCGGCAAGCAACGGCAGGAATGACAACGAGACTGTACAGCACTGAAACAGAGCACGGCATGTTATTGATATCAGTGAAGATGATCTCAGATGGAGTGCCTAAATGGAGATGAGAGCTGCAGGCTGCAAGTTTCTGTGGTAAATTTTAGCCTTGTGCTCTGTCCTGCATTTTACAGTCAACAAAACAGCTTTATTTTTAAGACTGAAACGCTATCCAAATAAATTTTGACTTACAAAGGGATGTGAAAAACATTCATACCCTTGTATGAGTATCATTTACTATTACCTTCCTTTTCAATTTAACGACATCTTACTACAAACAAATGCACCCGTTTACCACCATTTGTCTACATAAACCAGACAATCTTTGCTCATTCTACACAAAAAGATCCATTTTGTTGAGAAGCAGGAGCCTGATAAAACACTGCCATTGCCACACCAGTAAAACGTTTTCAAATGCAGTTCATTCCTATTCCTTTGTTGTTTCAGACATGGCTTCCAACCAAGATCAACCTTGGAAATATTTTATCTGCGAGTGCAACCCGACCTGGAAAGACACTTTCTCCGGGATAAGATCTTTAGTGGAACAGAAGGGTATTAAAACATGTTCTTACCCTCTTTGGAAGAGATCCACATTATAGAACTTGTGGAGTTCCACAGAGAACTCCACTGTGGCCTGGACCTCCGTCATGCTGGATTCAGGGCTGGAGGAGGGCCTGTCTCAAACGATCGGCAGCAAAACTGCGGAAGAACAGATAAACGGCTTGAACAGTTGTGTCTGGATTGGAGAAGACTTTGGAAAACATTCCTACACTAAAATACACTTCCAGTCAAACGTTTTTGAACGGTAAGATTTTTAATGTTTTTTAAAGAAGTCTCGTCTGCTTACCAAGCTTGCATTTATTTGATCCAAGGTACAGAAAAACAATTTTGAAATATTTTTACCATTTTAATTTAACTGTTTTCTATTTAAATTTAAATCTATTTAAAATGTCATTTATTCCTGTGATTTCAAAGCTGATTTTTTAGCATCATTACACATGTCCACAGTCACATGAACCTTCAGAAATCATTTTAATATTCTGATTTGCTGCTCAAAAAAATCTTTTTTTATTATTATGTTAAAAACAGCAGAGTATAATTTTTTCAGGTTACTACTATTCTTTCTATTCAAAGAATCTTGAAAAAAAAAATTACTCAACAGTTTTAAATAACAATGACAATAATAATAATAATAATAATAAATCAGCATATTAGAATGATTTCTAAAGGATTATAATGATGCTAAAACTTTAGCTTTGATCACAGATCAACAGATTTAAAATATATTCAAGTAGAAAGCAGTTACTTGAAATAGTAATATTCCACAATATTATTGCTTTTGCTGTATTTTGGATCAAATAAAAGCAGATTTGTAAGCAGAAGAGAATTCCTTAAAAACATTAAAAATCTTACTGTTCAAAAACGTTTGACTGGTAGTGTATAACCGAAAAAAATGCATTAATATAACGAAATGTGTGAAAACGTTCAAGAAAATATGCACATATGTACACATCCAACATTATGTGATGTTACGCTTGCCAGAATAACATACTAACTTTTCTGGCTTGTATGAGAAACAAAATATACATTACTGATCAAAAGTTTGGGGTCAGTAAGATTTAGAAGTCTCTTATGGCTGCATTTATTTGATTAGAAATACAATAAACACTAAAATGGTGTGAAATTTTATTAGAATTTAAAAGAACACCTTTCTTTTTTAATATATTTTAAAATGTAATATATTCCTGTGATTGTGGAGTTGAATTTTTTTTAGCAGCAAGAAATTATTTTAATATGTTGGATATGTTCAATGTTGAAAAAAGTTTTGCTATTTATGTACTGTCCTTTTAAAATCAATTTAAATTTATTTTATTATTATTTTTATTTAGTAAAAAGAACAGTTAAAAAAAAAAAATGACAATTTTATTTTTGCATGAATTATTCTCTTAAATGTCTCTTGAACAATTTCTAAAATATGAAAATCTCACACTAGAAAAAGTACAGAATCTGAAAGTGGCTTGTAAAACGACTGTCAAGAAGACAATTTGGTTTGAAAAAAAAAAAAAAGTCAAAAAGTTATAAAAGAAACCTCATGGACTTCCAAATGCACTTTCACTTCACTAAGCAACTCTGACCCAAGTTCATCAGACGAGTCTGACTACCTCTTGACATTTAAACCCCACAAATATAGCAACGGTATTCACGTCTGCAAACATGCATGAATTAGCATACAAGACAGTGTATTCTCAATGCTCTTCAATGCAACATCTTTAAGCACCGCCTGTGCTTGTTGTGAATTACCACAGAATGCTTTCACACACCCCACAGGCTTTCAGAATGATTCACCCCTATTTGCAAGTCACAGTTACAGTACTGAGGTGTGATGCAAGATCCTGACAAGTCCACCACACTTCAGGTTCAATGCAAATACCTCTGCTAACGCTGGCTAGACTGGCCCACGGGGGTCTCTGGAGGATTTCAGGTGCTTTGTGCCATTATCAGGGGCTTTAGCTTTCATTATTACAGATTAGCTTCCTTAAATGAGAGGCGCCTATCACATGCAAACCACAAAGTCAAATCAGATCAACCACAGCGAGACTTTCCTTCCAAACATGTGTTAAGCTGGTGATAAGAGCTCAAGAGTCCCGTCCCACTGTCTCAGCACTGCTTGCACAGATACGAACAACAGAAAACAGGCCATATTTGCGTAAGGGCAGCCACTCTCCTTCCTCTGAGCTGTGTCTGTGAAAATTAAGTCATGTCAGTGGTGCCCTACTGCGTAGCATATGTTCATATCCTTGAATGTCCTACTGTTTTATGCTTTCTTCTGCTCACTCTCTCTGATTGAAAGACTTTTATATACAAGACTCAAGATCTGAAGTAATCATTCATTTACTCCATAGAGAAACTGTTTTTAATCTTGTATGATTTATTCAAAAGCCAAATGGCTTGTTTAAAGATTTAGGAAATTGATAAAAAAAACTGGCATTATGTGCATGAGTCTAAAACGGAAAGGGTATTTCTAGCAATCAAAACAATGAAAGTTTAATGATTTTTTTTGTTCTTGTACATTAGAATGTTTCCTGTTTCTTTTCAGCAAAAAAATAATGGTTATCATACATTTTTACCACGATTTACAGATTTTTTTTTTCTTTTTTCATGTTATTTAGTGTAATAATAGTTGATATGTGACCCTGGGCAACAAAACCAGTCATAAGGGTCAATTTTATAAAATTAAAATGAATAACCTAAGCTTTCCATTGATGTATGGCTTGTTAGGATAGGACAATATTTGGCCAAGATACAACTATTTGAAATTCTGGAATCTAAGGGTGCAAAAAAAAAAAAAAAATCAAAATATTAGGAAAATCACCTTGTTGTCCAAGTAAAGTTCTTAGCAATGCATATTACTAATCAAAAATTATGTTTTGATTTATGATAGGAAACTCACAAAAATATTTCCATGGAACATGATCTTTACTTGATATCCTAATGAGTTTTGAAGAAAAAAAAAAGAAAAAAAGATAATTTTGACCCATACAATGTATTGTTGGCTATTGCTACAAATATACCCATGCTACTTATGACTGATTTTGTAGTCCAGAGTCACATATAACAAAATCTTGTCAGACATATTAAGAAAAAAAAAATCATTAGATAACATTAAAATACTATTTAAGGATGCAGTGCAGACCCCAAAATTAACTTACTGTGTTTTAAATCTTTACCTACCTTTGCCTTAATCCTTCAACAACTAGGTTTTACCCATTTGTCAGCAAGAAGTTTTGAATCATTTGACGTATAATAAAATTCAGTAAGATCAAGTACGGGTCAGAGTAATTTTGAACTTTATTTCACACATACTTTGGCGTTTTATTTTCACAAAATGTATATACAGCCTATACACCCACATTATTATCAGTGATTTAAGAACATTCTTACTGTAAATGACTCACCCGTCCTGACTCGGTTCAGTATCTTCTCTCCTCATGTCAACTGATCAACACAATCCTATATAAAAAGACATATAAGACGCGTATTAAGCCTAACTAATAACAATTTAATAAAGTTTCTCGAATAAAACATTAAAACACGCATTTGATCACGTTAACGTGGAACATTATTAACGTTACCCATTTTATTTATTTATCAATCATATTAACATTAAAATCATATTTAAACATGATTTGACACAGCTTTCGTTTTTAATTCCTGTCGTCCTGAAAGACAGTTAACGTTAGCTCTAGCGTTAGCCTGTTTTGCTTGTCAAATGACCAGCCTTTACAAACATCACACTATTTGCTTAGGTTAACGGCTGCACTGTCAAACCTACAACCTGAAACACAACAAACAGTTATAGTTTACCAAATATCTAGCTGCTATGTAATTAAAAACCACGTACATGTATCCGCTCCGGGAATGTAGGCCTCAATCCGCGGGTTGGATTTCAGAGCGATCCAGCCTCGGCGCTCCGTTCACCCGGCTGCTTAATTCCTCTGCATGCCGTTGAAAATTCGTCTATGCTCCGTCTTCACAGCAGACTTGAAAGTACAGATCGGTCACACTGGATGGAAACAATGAATCACATCTCCAAACGGTGTGCGGTGAGAGTCGTAGATCGTAAATATTGTCCAAACTTGTGTTTTGTGTGTTGTGAGAGTGAGTTTAAAAGGGAGGCGCTCACAAGCCGGTACAACACCGGTTCCTATCAAAGGCGTTAGTATATGATTCCTACCCTTATTATTTATTGAAAACGTTATTCACTTCCTTCCTCGTTAAAATGATCCACTTCAGACATTTTAGTTTTCTGAAGGTTTTGGAGAAGACAGATATGTGCAATAAAGAGAAATATGATATTATAATCTATGCTACATTGTTTACAAAACAATACAGCAAAACTCACAATCCTAATAAGAACGAAATTAATTTTATGTATGTAAAAAAAAATGTTTTAATATTATTATTATTATTATTGCTCTCTAGCTGGTCTCCCAGTCTGGTCAGGTGGTTCCTGGTTTCAAAGTGGTTTTGGCACATTTCAGATGACCAGACTAATGACCAAACTGGAAGACTAGTAAACTATCACTGGCTGTTTGTTTGTTTACTGGACCAGACTGAAGACCTGAATCTCTTTTTCCTCTACAACAGGATAAGAAACAGACCCAATGCATTTACCCAGAATATTTAAAGGGTGTATCAACATTGTGTGCATTCCTTATTGCACAATAAGAGTGATAATGAAAGCATATGCATCTGAATTTGAGTCTTTGAGTCATTTTAAAACACAGACAGGACACACAGGTCTCATCACAATTACAGTACGTGACAAGTACGCTATCTCCATTTCAAGTGCATAAATCTGCTGTTAAGCCATATTATAAAGTAGACACACATCAAAGAACTTCAAAACAACAGTAATCTTTATTGCGTTACTTTAAGACTTGGGGATAAAAGTTCACAGCATTTACAGTAATTCCTCTGCAGTGGTATTCAAATGACTTATTACTAACTGGTTTATCTGGTTTTAACTTACCATTGTGCTAACTCTTGTTGCACAGCTAATACTTCTAGCAACATAAAGATCAAACTGACAGATGATTAAACATACTAAATTAGCAGTTGGTTAAAAAGACCATTATTAGGAGTAAGACAATTTTGTACTGTCTGTTATGTTCTTATAAACTTTCATTTATTTTTTGTAAATCTAGTCATTTAGCAGATAATTTTAATGATCTACTATTCGACATAAGAAGGAAGTAAACATTTCTATGAAGCATAAAAACTGCGCAAAAAAGAAAAGTCACAAGTTCTTGAAGGAGCCTGTGGGTACACCATATGTGCTGCCATATGACTCTCTCTTTCTCTGCACTTACTGCAGTAAGGACAATTTTATAAGCATATTCAACACTGTCAGATTTAATCTGAAATGCTGAAACAGCACAAATCCTGTCGAATTGTGATGAATCGTGTATTAAGTCTACGGTGACAATTACCAGCAAAACTTGTGGGCAAACTTGCATTCAGTTATGCAATCTGTAAAAGATTTTCTTTTTATGCCAGAGCAAAATAGGGATCCCAGTGCAAAATTAATATTTCATTTTTGTGGTCATAAATTATTGCACAGTTCTCCTATTTTCCAAGTCATCAATTATGTATTTTATTTCATGGGTATTTACAGTATTTATTGTCACTGCAATGTAGTGTTTCCTACCAGATGAAGACAAAATACTTACTGGATTAGATAAAATACAAGCAGCCAATCACGTGTGGTGTCTTATACATTTGTGTACCTCTGCTGGAGATTTGTGAATCTCGACCAACATGAAGATTTTCCATCCTCATCTGAGACATCTGTGACACTGTATTCACATTGGATGTTACCAAGGGAACTGCTGGGTATTAAAGCAATTGGTTGTAAATTATTGAAAAGTGTTTTTCCAGACACTTTCTGACCCACAATTGGCAAAACGATAAAATTATTTACTTGTAAAGCCATTATGTATGAAGTTGTATTTAAAAAGGTCATTAAAAACATAACATTCAAAGAGCTAATGTGATTTCAACCATTAGACGTTCATCAGTAATGATACTGAGAGTCCAATATGTCACACTTTACCTTTATTTATCATTAAAGGAACTAAAGGACCAGTTCCCTCCTCCAGGACTAATGAGCAGCAGCATCATGTTTGAGGTTGTCAGCTGTTCCTCACCTCACTGGACAGCAGCAGATCATGCTCAGTTAGTTGGTTTGGTGCGATCTGGGTGGGCTCCTTAGATCAGATGCCTCCTGTGTGAGACCAACATCTGTAGGAATCAGGAAAAATGATCTGGAGGTAATGCATAACAGGCTTCTTCATTTTTGTTCACTTTTTCATCTAATTTTTAGTATGTATTGAATATGTCAAGAATAATTATAATTGGATGCCTACATGCACAAATATATTTATTTTAATGATATTTATACATTTGATTTATACTAATATATATATTGCTTAATCACAAACAATTCATATATTTTTATTTCTAGGGAAGTTTGTCTCTACCTGTTGTGTAATGTATTCAAACGATGCTTTTCCACTGGTCTTCATGCACACAGTAAGTACCTTTAATCTCAGTTTAGAACTATAAGTGATTTTGGTGGGTTTCTGGTTTGGTATAAAATAAGAATTCAGAGCTTTTAGATTTTACTTAGACTTGAAAACAATAAAATGCGTAAATTTAAAGGAGACAAGGTGGCGCAGCTTTCCAAACACAGTGTGATTGTGTTGCTCACACAGTCAACACAGATCTCCCACAAGCAATGTGTGTTCATCAAACACACAAACACTGGGAGGAGGAGTGAAGAAACAAAAGACAAGAATGGCGAAGCAATAAAACTTGCAAAAAGGTTTCATTTCAGCTTTTTAACAATAATGCAATTTCTTCAAAGTCATGCCATTTTCCAGTATGAGTCACCTGCAGACGGACGAAACTCTCTGTCCTCAGACTAAAGATGGGAATGGCTTATTTCCAGGTAAACATCTAAAAACAGTACATACATTTGAACTAAATGTGCTGTTCTTTAACTTGAGTCTCTCTAATATCCCATAGGATTTTACATAATGACTCAGTTCAACATTGCTGAGTTGGCCAGGAGAGGGACGGTGAAGAAGGTGCCTGGAACAACATCTCAGCATATCGCATATAAGATTGGCCCTGAGTTCAACTTCAGGATTAACACCAGGTAAACACCACTGACAAAGACCCTGCACATGGGGGAGACTACAACTCATGCTCAAGAACAGTAAGATATCCCAAAAGCGGAAACTAGAAGCTGTGCTACGCAAATGGAGAAGCTTTAGTGCTATAAATCAACTGCTTTTGTGTGGAAACAGTATTGTTTGGATGACATATTCATTTTGGACAGAGCTATAATTTGAGTCAAGAACATATCTGTTTTATAAAAAAAAAGGCAAGTAAATATTGCAGAAGGTTTGGTTAATTTAAGGACTTGCAAATGTATAACTGCAAATGTGATGTAGCTTTTTACAATACTTAAATATACAAGAAGTTCATTTATATATAATATTGGCAGTTACACAGTTGATTTTTGCTGTACAATCGGAAATCGACCAAATAAAGTTAAAGAATAATCAATATTTTAGTGTCTCTGAACAAGACAGTTGCTTTCCTGAATTAATAAATGTTGTTGATTGAATCAGTTGAGCAAATGATTCAATTACTCACTCATAAAGACAGGTTTAATACATATATCAGTGTGAGCTGCTAAATTTGAAACAGAGTACTAGCATACTATTACCAACTAGTATGCTAATATGTGGTTCAGAATTAAAGGCGAAGTCCACTTCCAAAACAAAGATTCACATATAATATACTCACCCCATTGTCATCCAAAATGTTCATGTCGTTCTTTCTTCAGTCATAAAGAAATGTTTTTTGAAGAAAACATTTCAGCTTTTTTCTCCATATAATGGACTTATATGGTGCCCCGATTTTGAGCTTCCAAAATGCAGTTTAAATGCGGCTTCAAACCATCCCAAATGCGGTTGTAAACGATCCAAGCCAAGGAAGAAGGGTCTTATCTAGTGAAGCGATTGGTTATTTTCATAAAAAAAAAAAAAATACAATTTAAATACTTCTTATTCTCAAATGCTCGTCTCGTCTTGCCTTGCTCTCATTGAACTCTGTGTATTCTGACTCAAGACAGTTAGGGTATGTCGAAAAACTCCCTCAACTTCAAAAATCATTTAAAAATCATCCTACATTGCTGCAGAAGTACCAACACAGTCTTTGCAAAGTGAACATGCAAAGAAGATCAAACACCCTTAACAAAAAAGGTAAAACAACGATATAGGACGAGTTGAGGAAGAACATGAGATGGGAGTTTTTCGACATACCCTAACTGTCATGAATAAAAAAAACAGTTCAGGCAGAGTAAGACAAGAAAAGCATTTGGCATTAAAAAGTATGTAAACTGTATTATTTTGATGAAAATAACGGATCGTTGCACTAGACCCTTCTTTCTCGGCTGGGATCATGTACAACTGCATCTGGGATCGTTTGAAGCTGCATTTAAACTGAATTTTGGAAGTTCAAAATCGGGGCACCTTATCAGTCCATTATATGAAGAAAAATACTGAAATGTTTTCCTCAGAAAACATAATTTCTTTACGACTGAAGAAAGAAAGACATCAACATCTTGGATGACAATGAGGTAAGTACATTGTATGTGAATCTTTGTTTTGGAAGTGGACTTCACCTTTAATTGTTCAACGGCTCACTCTTAAAGACAGCCTTACTGCCACCTACTGGAACACAAAAACACAGAGATGTAAGAAACAGAGAAAAACAAGAAATTAAATGTCTGTTGGACAGTATATCAGCACTTGTTAAACACCCACCTAGCTAATCAAATTTGAGAAATAGAACTGTGGTAGAAATGGAATAGTAAACAGAAATGGAAAAAAAATGTATTCCTTTGCTGTGTTCAGGTTTACAATACAGCCAGGGTCTTAATATGATAAGATGAGAACCTTTTTGGCCCCAAGGCTCCCCAACACAAAACTAATTATATAAAAATATTGTAAATATTTTAAATAAATAAATTCCATAATTTACATTTACTTTGACTTTTCTAGTCTGTGATTACATTATTATTATTATTATTATTATGATGATGATGATGATTATGATGATGATGATTAACTTACAAATAGCTATTTTTACCCAATAAAATATTTTAGAGCTTGACTAAATGTATATACATTTATAAAATGTTTTAAAAAATTCATTCAAAAAAAGTTATTTACATATTTGTTTTAAATTACTTTAGATTTAATCTATTTCCATTACTTTTCTAGGTCTACAAACCAAACTTTTAAAATTCCCTCATACAGTATATCCAGGTTGTCCAAGATCATAAGAACCCTGGTGCTGAAAAATGGCTGTTGTTACACTCTTAAAAATAAAGGTTCTTTATTGGCATCAATGGTTCTATGAAGAACCTTGAACATCCATAGAACGTTTCAAATGCAGAAAAGGTTCTTTAGAGTCAAAAAAGGTTCTTTAGATTTTTAAAATGTTTTTGAAAATGGTTCTTTTAGGAACTGTTCACTGAAAGGTTCTTTGGGAACCAAAAATGGTTCTTCTATGGCACCACTGCAAAAACACCTTTATTTTTAAGAGTGTAAGGCAACAAATTAAATTAAGAAGTATTATTCCAGCTCACATTTTGATTTTAGTTGTGTTTGCTTATTTTAAACCTTTAAATAATTTTAAGCCATTTTGCATCTCATTCGGAAGAGTGCTGAGGCCCCCTAGTGGGCCTTGTACCCCTGATTGAGAGCCACCGGTTTAGTGCTTTTTTCCAATAATACAAGCTCAATATTTGCAATTTCCCCCTTATCAGAAAATCTCAAACTCAGTAACCAGGGCAACCGAGAATTACTTGTACTGTTGACATGTAGTGACATCTACTGGTCATTGATGGAACTCCCTCTGTCCATGGTGCTGAATTAGAAAACTAAATTACTGACCATTTTTTTTTTATTATTATTATTATTTTCAATGCACTGATAACAAAACAATAAAATAGTACATCATTCCATGAAATGTGCAGCAGTATTTTTCAAATAGTATTTTTTGAAGGGTAAGACTGTTGGTATGAATACAGTAATCATTCATTGGCATGGTATGTTTCAGAATACCATGGTATTGCCATCTGATAAAATTACTGTTTTTTGTAGACGTAACCATGCTAATAATCTTCAGCATGGTATGTCATCTAAATATTGTAAAATATGTTATTCACTTCAATCAGTACAGTATGATAAGTTCAGATATCATTTCTGTTCATAATCAGGTCTAATTGAGTTTTGATATTGATCCTTCAATCAGATCTGCATTTCCCATGGGGCTTCCTGAGGAATTTGCGTTTTCTGCAACCTATCGAATGAGTGGAAATACACAGAATAAGAGTTGGAATTTGTGGCAAATGCAAGACCTGAATGGAAATGAACAGCTTGCAGTCAGACTCAACGGGGAGGCCCTGTCTGTGGAGTTTTCCTACAGAACCCAAGAGAACAGACTGATGACGGCTTTATTCCCTTACCAAACGCTCCTCTTCAATTCTCAGTGGCACAAGATTTTATTGCTTGTCAAAAAAGGTTCTGTGAGCCTGATAACAGACTGTACAGCAACAGATTCACAGCAGCTGGCACCCAGAGGACAAGTAAACCTAGATGGATTCACGCATATTGGAAAACTGAAGGACAATTCCGTAATAGCTGTGCCGGTAGGAATCAAGTTAAACTTTTCTTTCTTATGCATGTTTACACATACAGTATACAAGTCTATTTGTCTGTTTCCATAAGTCTTCTGTTACAGTTTTAGCACCATGATATTCAAGTGTTCCTCTAAGGCCCTTAAAAAATACACTGGTACTTCTATATCTTTAAAACATCATGTTATATGTTTATATGCACATTTTCTTCTTGAGAAGAATGTTTGGAGGCTGTTAAAAGGCTCAGCAGCAGACTGTCTCTTTGAATGGATTTGGATTTTGCCAAATACATTTTAGCAGATAAGTGTGAATTCTAACAGTGAGGTTCAAGTCGGACAGCTGACCTGCTTAAAAAGTCAGAATTCTTCCTCACAACAATAAAATTTGCAACGTTGATTTAGACACAGACCAAATATTTGCACTTCTTTTTCTTTTAGCATAATCAGAACCTGTATGTCATAAAATCAAGGTTTTTGTTTAATTTATTTTTTTTGTATAAATGTACATTTTGCTCTAAATGTTTGCTGAAATATTTATGTAGCTGTTCAATTGAATTTGTGTAAAAAAAGTATTATATTATTAAAAGATTACTATAAGGTTATAAGTTTTACATATGAAGAGTTCAGATGTAAAAGCCTCTAAATCCATCTGACGTATTTCTTTAAAATGAGCATTTCCTTCTGGTTACTTTGTATAGGTTTCTATGTAAGTACCGGTACTTCTGATTGGTCTGAGGCTGGAATTTAGCGAGTTTGAAGTAAAAGTATTTGATGGACGTATACTATGTGTCAGGAGCATTCACTCAGTATCATTATCTCATTTGTTTGACCGAGATGGCTTTTAGCTAGTTTTGCATCTGAACTCTTCATATATATATATATATATATATGAAAAAGTAAAAAGTAACTAATTATGTTACTTAGCTACTTTTTATGGAAAGTAATGTGTTACGTTACATTTGCGTTACTTTTAAAATCTGGGCAGGGCTTGCTTCTTTGTTTTTAATATAAAACAATGCTAATGTAAAAGCCCTTTTACACCAAAAGTGAAATGAATTCACCTCAGGCTGAAAGAAAAGTACATTTATGCAGGAGATCACTCTTCAGCTAAAAAAAAAAATAAAGCACAAATTATCTAAAGTAATTTTTGCTTATTAGTATGGTTGAAATGCATCATCGAAGGTCAGCAGCAAAGACACTGGTTAATAAAATGGGATTAAATACATAAAGGATATTTGTTTTATTTAACATTTAATTATTGCAGGGTTGCGTCATATTCTGAGTTTGCATTTCCCTGTTTTTTCATTTTAAGGAAAACTGAATCTGTTTTTGTGAGTGAGATGAATTAATGCATGTTCACATTTAGTCTAGAATACAGTAACATCATGTTTACTGCCAATTTCCTGACAGGAGACTTGTCAATCAATAAATAGGGAAAAAAGTAACTGGCGTTACTTAGAAATTCAAAAGTAATGCGTTACTTTACTAGTTACTTGAAATAAGTAATATTATTACTTAACTTGCGTTACTTGTAAAGCGTTACCCCCAACACTGTGTGTATATATATAGGTACACTACAGAAGTTTGAGGCCGGTAAGATTTTTAAAATGTTTTTGAAAAAAGAAAGATTTTCACCAAGGCTGCATTTATCTGGTCTAAAATACAGTTAAAACAGTTTTATTTCAATTTAAAATAACTATTTAATATTTTCATATATTTTAACAGGTACTTTATTCCTGTGATGGTAAAGCTGAATTTTCTTTAGAGACATATGTGACCCTGGACCCTGGCAATGCATATTACTAATCAAAAATTAAGTTTTGATATATTTCTGGTAGGAAATTTACTAAACATCTTCATGCAACATGATCTTTACTTAATATCCTAATGATTTTTGGCATAAAAGAAAAATTGTTAATCTTGACCCATTCAACGTATTGTTGGCTGTTGCTACAAATATACCCGTGCTACTTATGACTGCTTTTGTGGTCCAGGGTCACATATGATCCTTCAGAAATCATTCTAATTTACATTTCTTCTTATTATGAATGTTGATTATTCAGGATGAACAGAGAACAGTAAGAGAACAGCATTTATTTGTGAAATAGAAACCTTTTGTTACATTATACATTTTTATACATTCTTGAAAGGTAGTATAAAGTCTTACCGTGTATTTTTATTTTGACAGACATGAGGTTTGTGTCTTCCTCAAAGTAATATTCTCAGTAAGTTTTGTGTAACTTTTTAAATTAAGTGTCACCGAATGATATATGCACACATTATGAGCTCAATCTACCACTACCATCAACAAGAAAACTAATTTAAATTCATTGTTCTGCAAAAATAATTTACAACAAAGAGTGCGACATAAAAAGCGCTTTTTTAAACAAAAAACTAATCAATCTCTTTTTGAACATTACACATTTTTGGAACATAACAAACCAATGATAAACAATTCAATACACCCCACAGGCTCACATTACCATGATGCTTTTTGATGGTTGTTTGTCTGTTGTTTCAGTTCGAGCTGCAGTCAATGCTGATCCACTGTGACTTAAACATCCCGCAGAGAGACACATGCGGTGACCTTCCTGCAAGGAGAGAGGTGAGACATGTCTAACATCACAATTTTAATCTAAAGTAACTAAAAACCCAAAGTTAAAAAACTGGAATGTAATAGTACAGTTCTACTATTTTCCAGCATTCCTTCTCTGTCTCCCAAAGACCAATTAGTGCTTGCTAACAGAGGTCAAATGTCACCGTCTAGTAAAATTTCCCGCCGTCTATTCGAATGTCTGTCAGACTCCTCCTCTCACTGTGCCATTGCCCTCCAATCACAGACCCAGAACAAACCACCTCATACATATTTATGAGCACTCTGTGGTTATGGTCTCCCTTGAGTTCAGATAGTTGAAAGGGGCTTTAGTTGGGTTTCTTGGTCCGGGGGTCCGTCAACCCAACTGATCCCAGAAAACAGGGGCTTTTGTGTCTTCGGGGAAATCATGGCTCGCACTGCAGGTGTGCGTGGGCCCTTTTTACTGATTTTGTTGGAGATAACCATCATCTGCACGGCGCAGGTAAATGCAACCCTTCTTTGTTCTTTTCCTTTTAGATATCCGAGGCAGAGTTTCAGGTGAGAGCTTGTATTTTCAGCATATGTTAAAGAAAGAAACTGTCTGCATTCTTAAACAGAATACCTGCTGTAGGATATTATATGCTGCACTGCATTATTGCATCTGTACAATCCATATGTTGTAAGACGCAAAATGCACACCTGTTGCACGGCAGGTGTTTGCTTAAACTTTTTTGCTTGCTTAAACTTAAAAATGATTTATAGTATATTTTCACCCACTGGATCATTTTAGATTTTATATTGCATAATATTTGCATCTACAAACATACATGTAAACTCACTGTAGGAATATGACAGCATTGTTTACTTATTGTTTTTGAACAGAGGGCTGGAGCCGGCCCTCCAGGTCCTCCAGGTGTGCCTGGGATAGACGGCATTGCTGTGAGTTGAGTTTTTAAAAATGTGAACTTAAGTTAAAATATAAAGCAATTCAGTGACTAAAACATTATGCATTATGAAAGAGTTAAAAGTATGTTTTTTTTTTTGCAGGGCGAGAGAGGTGACCCTGGTGAAGAGGGTTCGGCTGTAAATATCAGAGTTCTTGTGTCATTAAGTAATTTGTTATATTTAAGATTTTGTTGTATCTTACACACTGCCATTTGTACCCGAAGGGGCCTGATGGAGATCCTGGAAAACCTGGTTCTGCTGGACTTCCTGGATTGCCTGGAGCTGATGTAAGGAAACACATTAAAACATCTTTTGGATTCTCTCCATAACATGTTAAAACTGCCATAGTCTTACTGGAAAACAAACCTCAGTTTTGCAGAGTTCAGTCAGTGGTGGGTGGCACTATTATACGGGTCAAAAATGCAGGGAATTTCTCATGCCGGACTAAAGCAAAGACCACAGGAAAAAGGTCTGTCCAAAAGACAACAGGGTTTTTGTTTAAGCACGGACACCCGAAGCCTGGACTTAATTAAAGTGGATTCCCGGTGAAAATGGAAATAGGGGTCAAGAAAATATCCACTCTATTTTGAGACGGAAGGCGTTTTTATTTTGGCATCAAATTCTGTGGCTAATTGAGTAGTTTGAAACTTCAGCTTACAAAGCGACTAACAAAGTTTAATTCCTCTAAAACATCATTGTCAATTAAAGTCTGTCATTGTTTGCTATTGTAAGAGGTAATAATATAACATGTCCCTTCTGTATTTTTCAGGGATTGACTGGCCCCATAGGAGAACCAGGCCTTGATGGCCCCCAAGGACAAAAGGTGAGCGACTAATGAGCTTCTCAGTTTTCCGCTTCAGTAAGGACCAGAGCTCAAATCAGTGTACTGACTGGCCTTGCAGAGGGAATTATAAGTATTTTCACATGACCAATAGTTCCTAATCCTGTCTGTGTGCTCACTGATCTGTGCAGCCAAGTCAGATTCATCAGTTCCTGTTAAACTCACTGATGTTCAAACACAGTACTTTACTCAGCCTGTGAAGATTCTCTGGCTTTATGTGATTTTCATAACAGTAATTGTGTAGCAATGTGATTTTTGTGACTTTCAGAACACTATTTGTGTAAGTTGTGTTCCAAAATACGCAATATACACTTAATCTATGCACTTCGTACTCAAAAAGTCTAGTGTATAAATTGTATAAGGCTATTTTGTCATGCAAAATCAGAGTCTGATAGCTCCTCCCACTCCAGTACGCAATTAAAGCTGCGACAGTTGAGTGCATGAATTTCACACTTCGTTTTTTCACTTACGTACATTGTGAAAAGTTTTCACCAGTTTTAACTTAAAAACATAAGTTAACCAGCTGCCTTAAAATTTTAAGTTAAATCAACTTAAAAGGACAAGTAACGACAACTCATAATTTAAAACAAACTTCAAAGGTCATTTTAACTCATTGAGTTGATTTAACTTAAAATTTTATGGCAGCTGCTGAACTTAAGTTGAAACTGGTGAAAACTTTTTACAGTGTACGTAATTCTGGCATTTGAAGTGCACTTTTTCTTAATAAACACACTAAGCACACTATTTATACTAAAAAACAGCATTAAATTATGTTAAGTCTAAAAAGTGACTTCTTGTTCTAATTGAAACAGGGAGAACCTGGCAAACCTGGACCAAGAGGAGAGGCGGTAAGCCTAATCTTGCCATCTTTCAATGTCTGTGAAGCCCATGCGTTCAATAAAAAACACAACTGAGCAGATAAATTGTTGTAAATAGGCTTAAAGCTGATCTGTACCCAACGCACTGCATCTTTGCCTCAATGCTGACAGCAGCTAATGAACACAGTTAGTTAAAAGAAAGTGTTTTTTTTGTATGTGATTATATTATTGTATTCAGCAAATCAAAAAACGTATATAATATATATAAAAAACCTTCTCTGTCTTTATAGGGTATTGGACCTGATGGAGCAATTGTAAGTTGCTTTTGTTTGCACATGATAACTAAAAAAAGGCAGTGGGCAGAGTGGGGTTTGCTTTGGTGGTGGACACAAAGGTTTAAATTTGATACTTGTTTGCACAGGGACCACCAGGACCAGGAGGACTTCCGGGTGAGCTGGGAAAAGTGGGACCCCCTGTGAGTGACTCTATTTTTTATTTTTATTTTTATAATAGAATATTGCTTCAAAAAAATACATATTTTGAATACACTGATGTTGGTACATTGGTAATAACTTGGTCGGGTTATAAAGTTATAAAGTAAACAAGCAGCCAAATTAGCCTCGTCTTTCTTTTGCTTTTTTTTTTTTTATACATGTTTCTACTGATTTCTAGGTGAAATATAAATCACATGTGTTCTTGACCAATTTCTTGACCAGATTCATCTAAAGAGAGCCACTGCAAGAAATAAATTTATATATATAAAAAACTTAAACTAAATAATTAAATATATGAATAAACAAATAAATTAACAAATATATAAATAAATTAATAAGCAAAAAAAAAAAAAAAAACCTTTCTGAAACATACAAAAATACCTATTTATGATGTATTAATGATGATGATATACAGTTTTACAGTTCAAATCTCACTCTGTCCGTGAAAAATCAACCACAGAGTTCATTGTTAGGGCATGGAGCTGCTGCTTCAATAGTTTAGTATACTTCCTCTCATGCCAGGCAAGGCTATGAGATATTTTAGTTTTATAAAGAAAAAACTTACTTACTTTACTTTACAAACTTATTTTATTTTTATTTAAGTATTAAGTAAAATCTTTGTCCTAGTTTTGGTATTTTGTATGTTTATTCAAAAAGTGAGCAAATATAAATGCTTACAGAGTATTCATACAATTAAAAAAGGCATGTTTCTCTCTGTATAACAGGGAGCCATGGGTGTGAGAGGGCCGCAGGGACCCCGTGGACCAACAGGCCCCCGTGTGAGTATCGCTGTTATATTTTATGAATTACACAAGAGTAATTACCTTTCAACTTAAAACTGTGAATGCATCACACCAATATTAATTTTGGGGAAAAATATAAATCCTAATTTACAAATTATCCTTATCCTATTTAATAAGTTAATATGGCATAAGTAGTGCCGGGCAATGATTAATTGCGATTAATCACATCCAAAATAAAGGTTTTTGTGTACATAATATATATGTGTGTACTGTGTATATTTATTATGTATATATACATACACACACATGCAAATGCTCATATATTAAATATATTTATATATTTATAATTTAGATTATATGAATATAACTATGTAAATATTTTCAAAATATATACTGTATGTGTGTGTCTTAATATATACATTATATATTATATAAACAAAAACTATTATTTTGGATGCGATTAATTGCAATTAATCGTTGCCTAGTACTAGGTATAAGATTACAAGGTAGATACTATAAGGCAAAAACTGTCAATTTTCAGTTTAGAATGTACAACTAAGACATCATTATACACTGACTAATTAGGAACATCATGTAGAGCAGCAGTTATAATTATGAAACAACAGGGTGGAACAATTGCTTCCTTAATCAACTAATTGCTCTTTATTTCCTTCTAAATGGTTAAAAACTGTTCTAAGGAGAATATATTTACAGGGTGCTGCCGGGATGTTGGGCGGATCAATGGAACTGGTAAGAGGAAATTTTACTAGGTGCTCTTTTGTTACAAACTATATGAAAACCATTTTGTTTTTAATATCCAATTAAAATATGTTGTGCTTCAAAATGTTACTGCTAGATATGGTTGGAATGAGTGACATAAAGTGACTCCAAATTGTTTTTATATCTGATGTTAAGTGCCCTAATGCATGCCCAGCTGGTGCACCTGGTCATCCTGGCTTGCCCGGAATGAAGGTGAGTTTTACTGTAGATATTTCAAAAGTAATTATTCTAAATCAATGTATAATTAAATATAACAGATATAAATGAATATAAATGTAAAATATAAACTAAAATATACATTATAAATACATAAATGTATTTATAAAAAAATGCTCATGTCTTTGAATATACTTAAATATATATATATATATATATATATATATGTACATTATAAACTGTCCTCCTGTCCACTGTCAGGGTCATAAAGGGGTGAAAGGAGAAATTGGAGAGCCTGGTAAACAAGGACACAAGGTAAGTACTTTATTTACAAAATGTCTGATAAATTTATGCTGACAAAGCCAGCGTAAGAAGCATCTGGGTTTTGTGTTTTTGTGTATGTGCGTATGAATGTGTGTTTGAGGTCAGCATGTGTCAAGAAGTTCTGCAAAATGAATTTGAATATAAATTAAGCAGTAGGTCTGTTGTAATGAGAAAACATCGCGTTTGAGACATTTTTTCTCCAACTGTGACATTTTCGAGATTATTACAGAGCTTCATTTATAATTAAAGACTGACGTTTGGGCAGAATTAAAGTGCAGGATGTATTTAAATGCTGTCTATTAAAGTTCTGTATAAGAATTACACTCCACTGGTGCATGAAGAATAATGAGGGATTTGAGTGCTGTAAGAATATGTTAGTGTGCTGACATTTAGTTCACTCGTGGCTGCTTGCTGTATTGTCCTCAAGATGCTTGGCTCAGAATCAGCACATTTACACATCATTTACCTTAATCAAAACTTGCAGTTCATTTTTCAGTATTTGTTATGAGGAATCTATCTATCTATCTATCTATCTATCTATCTATCTATCTATCTATCTATCTATCTATCTATCTATCTATCTATCTATCTATCTATCTATCTAT